>JAWWEQ010048636.1:0-15558 GCA_035583055.1 Torymus tubicola | reverse complement strand
GTTACGAAGCGATTTAGGTGATTTTAAAAGAAAAAAAAATGTTGACCTCTCGATTCACCTGAGAACTGCCCATATATTTATTTCTTTTTCAAAAATTGATCGTAATAAAGTATTTAACACCAACTTTTTTGTATAAATATTCTAAATAATACTGATTTCGGTAATATCCATTAGATATGTACAACTGTAAATACACTATTTTTCTTAAATGTCTATACACACATACCTTTTTTCTACAGATGTATAAGTTCCTTATAAAATTTGAACGTTCGGGATAATTCATTTCTGACCACAAATCTCGAAGTCGATTTGGAATCTGGTAGGAAATCGAAAAAAACCACGTGCTAATACTAACACTAACAGAGAAGAGTAGGCGTAATACCGGGAAAATATTTTAGAAACTTGGAAAATATTTTGGAAACTCGTATAGCGTTTTCTTGTTTTTACACCGAACTATATAGTCATACGATAGAAAAATCTATTATTTATTTTTTCAAATTATTGACAAAACTCATTTTATTTTCTATATTTAAATGGTATTTAAGACTTTTCTAAGTTAAATCGATACCGTTTCAAAAGAGGCTTTTTTTATGACTCTTTTAAAAATAAACCTAAACATATCTAAACTTTAGTTTTCTTGAGCTTTAGATCTAATATTGCAGCTTTCATTATATTTCTGTGGCTGCGAAACATAACGACATAAGTCCATTTTTTTTAAATCGAAAAAACTTTGGATTTAGTATCTTTAAATGGCTCTTTTTCATTTAAAACTATCAGTAGTACCTATAATATTGCCCTAAAGCTACGATATACGGAAAACGTAACAACATAAGTTCATTTTTTCAAATTTAGTGCGCGGCATAACAACATAAGTACAGCAATGATTTATTTTATCCAACCAAATTGAAAATAAAAATTATTTTATATAAATATATTCAATAACTAGATAAAATTTATAATTTTATAAACGTTAAGTGCATAAAGTGAGAAGTTTGAAAATTAGTTTATAATACCTGTTCTTTTACGAAATAAAACAATGTTTTTTAATTTATCGCGAATTGTATTGTTTATTGAAGTTGTATACAAGTTGTATTATTTTTAACATAATTATTCGTTGATTAATTGATAATTTTGATCGAAATTCATAATTAAATTAACGAAAATGATCTAAAAATAAATGAGAACAGGATTATTAGATAAGTCGAAGTTCCCGGCATAACGATATAACTTCATACTTTTTCGAGTTTTCACGAAGGAGAAAATGCATAATCTGGTCATACTACCGTCTAAATATTTGTTTTAAATGTGTTAATTGATTAGTACAGTATCGCGCCCAATCTCGTTTAATCCGATCTTAACAATAAGTTTGAACTTTGAAACCCATTTTTCTCAGAACTCAAAAAGTGGATTTAAGTAGTGCTTCGAAGCCGCAGATTTCTACACCTGAAAACTTATTTCAAAGTTTAAGCCAAATCCAGAACCCGAAGGTAGTGCAATCTTCTAGTTGGTTTAAAGTTATAAAATTTATATGCTTCATTTGCAAAAATCAAAAAGAAGTGGATGATTTTGGCTCTTGCTATTGTTCGATAATTAGAAAAAAAAGTTTGGTAAAAATCTGGCAAAAGTCTGGCAAACGTCTTTTAAAAGTCTGGCTAATCATTTTTTTCGCTTTTACTTCCTCAAAGAGAAAGCTTTATAAAGGTGAATAAAAATGTTGAAATAAGACATTCTCCAAAATATTTTTTAAGAATAAAGGCGCAAAAATTTTTAGATTTTGAGAACATGTTTTTCATTTCTGTGTGAGTTTGCGTATGTATATGTAAGTCTATGTATCAATGATATCCCTGGTCAAAATGTTAACCAACTATTGAGTATTATTTGACCAAATCATAAAATTTGTAAACTAATTATTATTCATTACTCGAATAAAATATATATAAAATTGTCTAATTGATAAAAATCTTCAAGCGTTCTTACAGATATCTTGCTTTTTTAGTAATATTATATTTGTTAATAAATCGATCTAAAATAAATGATTAAACTTATAAAGTGTTCGGGATAGTCGCTGATAAAGACTAAGTGGTGTTCTCCGTAGGTTTTGGTACCTAGGTGTCGATATGCATTCCCTGTGTAATCTATATACTTGAGGTAGTCGATAACGATATCTAGATGGTACACTCCCTAGCTTTCTGCATCTGGGTGTCGAAACGCATTCCATCATCCGTAATTTAGATGGTCTAGTCGCACCACCTAGACTCCGTCATCGGCCCCATACACCTAGGGCCAACACTCTATATTTTCCAAAACCTAAAGGCAAAAATATTTATAAAATTTTCTCTTTGAGGAAGTAAAAGCGACAAAAATGATTAGCCAGACTTTTGCCAGACTTTTTTTTTACGGGGCGTTATTTGTTTTTAAAATAGTGCTTCCTGCTCGAAGAAGTTTTGTAACAAAAAATTTTATTAAATTTCTGTGGAAACATCATTAGAGGTGTTAGAAGATTGAATTAACTGATTTTAGGAAATCTCTGATTGGACGTGTATAAACCACTTCGGAGTTTAGTAAGCACGGGCACTAATCGGGCCAATAAAACTACGTGTCGGTCATCTGGTTTGGTAGAAAGACTGCCGGAGGGCTCCTGCTAATACCAAAATCGGCATATACCAGAAATACCGACACCGGAATCTGCGGTTCGGTATCATATGCCCAGGAACAAGAGACGGAAACAAGAGTGTCAAGACAGACGTAGAAGCCTAGTTATATATATGGGATATTTCAGGTGAAATGAGCAGCTAAAAAATTGTAGACACTTGTTATTTTTTGCAATTTTTGGTGAAAACTCAACTTTTGCCGTTTTTTTACTCAAAATCCTGAAACTTTTTGTATAGCACATTGATTGGAAAAAAGTTTGCATTTTACTTCTAGAATGTAGTCATATTTTTATGACCCTTTTTTAAAGTCTCCGATTACCTGTTTTTCAGGGTACCTTTATCAAAAAAAAGAAAGGATTCCGACAGAATATTTTTTGTTCGACAAATTTTTTTCTGATTCTGTATTGTAAACCCTTTAACATAAGCCCTGGGTCAAGATGGGCTACATCTTCAGAAAAGAGCTATGAATTTTTAAAAGATGTAAAAATAGTGATAAAACCCTGTTTTTGGCATGACTAGTGGAGTCAAATTTACTTATTACTGACTTTCATGTGTTTATTCTACAGAATTTTGTTTTTATGCTGCGTCTCCAATAGAGAATGATTATATTTTACACCACAGCTGTAAAATATAACAGTACACCGGACACCCAGCGTCACCGACCAAGGCATCCACATCCTGAAATCGATGACTTGACTGGTGTTTCCGGCTAAGCTGCTAGGGGAGGAGCAATGGTTCGGCCGACAGATTCCATTCTTGGAGATCCACAGCTTTAGCCGAACAGTAAGCCGCTGAGATCGGAACCTCCACGAACACGAACGGAGCGTTTACTCGGAAGGGTGGGGGAGGGGGAGAGAATTTGCCGTCGTAATGAGATCACCATATTGAGTAACTCCCGCAGTTAAAGAAGCAACATTTTTAATTCTTAAAAAAGCAAATTTCTTTAAAACTTTTTTTAGAACTTCAGTTTTCTTAGCGTTAGAGTTTAAAATCGCATCGTTCATCACATTTTTACGTACAAAAACATATCCCCAAGTTTAAACCAAATCCGTGATACAGAGGTCTGACTCTCTCCTAGTAAATACAATAAAAACAATGTAGAATATGATATTTTAAGTAATAGATTTGTTAAATATAATGTTATAATCACCTAGGAATTCCAGCAAATATTACTAAACTTGACCATATGAAAAAGACAAAAACATTATCGATGATTCTTTTCTTTATATCTAAATATCTCATTTTTTACTTTTTGGTTCGTATAATCTCAAAATCTTGATTCTCAAAAATATTCACGAATAAGCAGATAGACTGACGTTAGTGAATCTTACTTTCCCCCACGCGACCCAATCTCCGAAAGACGTTATCTGGCAGACTGCACGCATGTGATGCAAGAGCTATTCATTTAAATAAAGTTGTCTAAGTTAGGAATAAGTTTTGAGGATACGCCACCTTTATCAACGTCGTACTAGCGGTGATGCATTTCCGCACGAGACTCTTCTTCGTGTGGCGTCGCTGCAGCATCAGTAGCGTGATTTATGCTCGTAAAGTGTTTTTATTCGTCTGATCAAACTATGTTATACGCATAAGATTGCTCCATAATTAATTATAAGAATTTGTTTGATTTGTTTTGTAGTTTTACCATTGTAAAAAATTTATAAGATTCACATTTTCATAAACATATATTTTTCTCCTGTAATTGTTTACCATTGTATTTTTTAATTTCTATAAACTATAGGCGTTCTCGACTATTTACGTGTGTACCTCTAGCAGTCAATCGACGCAAATTATTAATGCTCAACTCTAGTGAAAATCTCAGATGCACTGAGAAAAAAATTACTTAATTCAAATAAATTTATTTATTAAAAATCCATTTTGATAAACAAGTAAATAATTGTTTAACTTTAACGAATAAACAAATAAATAAATATTTATTAAATAACCCAATAACAAGTAATTTGATAAATATTTATTAAAATTTTCTTAATACTATTTTAATTTAAATCAATGATTTTATTTTAAAACAAACATTTGCTTTTTTTTTGACATTAGAAATTGCAGTTAAGTAAATATTTATTGCAATTTATTAAATATTATATTCAATTAAATATTACTTGAAATTAGACAAATCATTTACTTGAATCAAATAATATTTTATTTTTAAAAAATGTTTTTTTACGTTAATAAAATTTTTACCTAAAACAAATAGAATTCATTGATTCAAATAAATGACTACTACTATTCAATTATATAATTTATTTGGGTTAAATGAGCCTCACTTGAAAGTACTAAATTTTTCAGTGTGAGATCTCAGATGAGAACTCACCTGAGATCTCATGTGACTATTATAAAAAATGGGTGGTAAATTCCGTAATTTTTTACCTCTACGTGTTGAAATACGTCGAATGCATGACCTAGGTGATCGTGGTATAGCCAATGTCGGAGTTTAGGTTGTACGCTTTATAGTTGTTTGCCTCTGTAGGTGTTGAAACACACCGAATGCATGGTCTCAGATGAGATCCCATGTGAACACATTTTGTATAATAGTCACATGAGATTTTGGCGTGAGATTTTACATGAGATCTCAGGTGAGTTCTCATCTGAGATCTTACCTGAGATATTTCACTAGGGGCTTAAGCGCCAGATCTCGGTTCAAATTTGTCACTTTCATATCTATCTCCGTTATCTTCTCTTAAAAAAGTGATGGTTGAGATCTAACATCACAATAAGTCTGCTCTTATTGGTTGTTGTTGACTCATTTAGTTGATCTATATGGAATAGGAGCCAAAATCGAATGTGTTTGCATTTTCAAGTTTAAATTCTCGAATTATAAGTATTTAAACTTTAAACTGCTGGAATGATCAAATACAGTCTCTACTTGTGATCGGAACTTTTCGTAGGTTATATACAAGATACAGACACGATCTTTAAAGATTTCCTAAAGGGGATAATGCTTTTAAAATCTTGGCGATTTGAAGGTTAAAACCTGTATAATTAAAATAGTTATAAGAAAAATTTTATTATCATATTTATAAAATTTATGTTATTATCGTTCAATTTAAACTGATTGATAGAATCTTTTAAATTGAAACTAACTTGATCATATGCATAACCTCAAAAAAAATAAAAAATAAAATAAAATAAAATAAAGAAAAAGAATGCATGTGAATGAAAAATCGATAATAATGAGATATTATTAATAAAAAGAAATATTAATATAACGTTTCTAATAAATTAATTATTTAACCTTCGCGACTCTAAGTGCGCACATGTATTTGTGTATGCATATGTAAGTGTGCGCACGTTTATGTGTACGTATGTGTGTGTGTGTGGGCGTATGGCTCTATGCATGTGCGTGTACATGTGCGAGCGCATGCGCATGTATGCATGTTTAGGTATGTAACTATTTATATCTCAGTTAAAAATGAACCAATCTTGATAATTGGCAGCGTTTTTGTACGGGATAATTCATCGATTAAAAGGGTATTATTTTATATAAATCGCTGTTTGTTTAAGTATTGTTTTGACGCTAAAGATTTACATTTCCTGTTTTTCATAGAACTAAAAGTGACTTTTTTACACTAGGAGATACTATAGCAGCTGTAGGTATTATCGCGGTGGTATTGTAGCTGTAGAATCTTATGGGAAATTACAGTAATACCAACAAAGCGCGTTTTTCGATTCTGCGTATGCGCTAGTGTTTTCCCTTTAAAGTTTATGAAAGTTCTTTTATTACAAGCAGTAGTACGTCACTCATTACCGGCCACTTGTTTAGATTGTACTTCTTTGGAACATATGAGTTTACTGTTTTAATTTTAAAAATGGAACTAGATTTTAGCGCTGAAATCTGTACTCCACACATTAAAACAATACTTTTATATTAGCACAAGCTCTTTGGAACCAATGTGAAAGGAGACGTTAGCCCTAATTATGCAAGAATATGGTAAAATTTCGAAATTTGCAATTTGTTTAAATGATTATTATTTAAAGAATATATGCAAAATTCACTTTTTCAAAAATTTAATAGCAAATTACTAATGGAATGACGGTTAGTTTCGCGATCATCTAGTTTGTTAACTAATCATAGCGTTATAAAAAATTAGTAAAATGAATCCTCCGATAGTTAAAAAATTGGATAATCATGGAACTAACAGTCATTCTTTCAGTAATTATTAACGTAGAATCTATTTCCGCTGCCACATTGAGAATTTTGCCATATTCTTGCGTAATTCGAGCTAACGTCCCCTTTTCAATTGGCTTTGAAGTGCTTGGGCTCAAGGGTTGGCTATGGACATTAATGGATTAATAGTTACGTCTCTTGACATTAAAGAAAAATGATTTAATTTTGAAAAGTGAATAAAAATTAACTCTTTAGCTGTGCACAAGTTCTATTTGTGCAAAAATTATTCATAACTTTAACGGCGTACTTGATGAGAAATCGAGTTTATCTTTTACCACTACTTTGAAAATATTATGCTAAATGATTGAATTACAAAATGCAGTTTGTAATATTAAATTATATTATAATAGTATAATAAACACATGACAATGAAAGATAAGATGAAAGTAAAGATAAATTGGATAAAGAAGCATCGCAGCGCGCCAACTGTAAGTTTGAATTTTTTAATGACAAAGCTTGCAGAATATTCGTACCTTTTATTTTCGTTAATTCTTATGTATTTTATACAGTTCAATCTTTGCAGAAAAAATTAAAATAAACATGGAATAAACTTGTATTATAAATATTTTAAAGTAAAGTACATTACTAAAAACTATTTAGAAAGTAGAGTACGTCGAATATTTTAAAATAAAAGGCAAGTAAATTGTGTCTTGTGAATCAAGAACTAACTAATGATCTGCTATAGTTCAGTAATATGGCTGAAAATAAAAGGTATTACTTTTGAGAAATATAATTTTTGAACTTCTATATAAAAAATTTTAACAGAGCAGGAGCTTCTAAAAAATGATTTGTCGTACTCTTTTATTCTTTTAGTGGACACACAAGCAACTTTTCAGTTGTGTAAAGAGCGTCAACGAAAGTACGTGAAAGAACGAAGCTTGTAGCGTATATAAAAGCCACAGTAACATCTAAGCTTGGCACTGCCGCTGGCTTCTTGACGTCCCAACATCTGCGAATTTCATTGAGCCACCTCTTCGCCACGCGAAGTGTTGGCTTTTATCAACCTTATTCTTTTCTTCTCTTCCTTGTTTCTCCGTGTCCTTTTTTCCTGCACTATACTCTGGTTTCTTTAGAGGCATTCTCTTTTTGCACATCGTAACCTCGCTCTGCTATAACGTACTTTCGGCGACTGTTGAAGCAGTGCTGCTATGCCAAATGTTGGACAATCATTTGTATATACGAACCTCAGCGCCTGCTGTCTAGACCTATTTTTTCCAAGACTATACCTTTACTTTCCACTTTCATGACTGTCTTCCTTCTACTTTTTATTCTTAGCCGTTTGTCGGGTAAAATACAATTTAAAATTGTATTACTTTATCAAAATTAATACACATTTAATGTACATTCAATTGTAACGGATTAATATAAATTCAGACAGATACAATTCAAAAAATTCTGTTTATAATTGTATTCATAAATATTGACATAAAACTTTGGTGAGACGTAAATTTTAGTACGGTGAAGGATGACAAAGTCATAATTTTTTTCTAAATATTACAATATTGATAAAAACAGAGCAATTAAATCCATCGTGAATACAATCCGATATACCACTTATAAATTATAATTATTATAAATGATAAAAAACGATAGCAAATCATAAATTTGAAAAGAATTAAATCATTAACTCTCTTAATTTAAAATATAACTTTCCTGGATTCTACATATACCTTATGAACCTATTATGGAGGATTAGAACCATGTAAACTTCCAACTATCACGAAGGTACGTATTAGACGGCAAGCCATATTCGGGGATCTTACCTTATTTGCTAATGCGACTGATTAGATAAGGCAAACGATTCCAAGTTGTGCATAACAATAGCTCTGCATATAGCTGGTGCAAGCATTTAAGTATAATATTCACTATTAATTTCAGAAAATAAAATATCCAGTGAGATTATGTCGAGGGTGAATGATAATTAATAGCTTTCTGGCAGAAGGCAAGGTTCAGACGTTCTTGTACACAATAACATACCTTTCGCTTCGCTTGAAAATAGATTGATATATAGATTCTACACGTTTTTTGTAAAAGTAAATGTAAAGTTAATTCTGTAGTACAGATTCCTATTGTTTTAAATATAAAATTCAAGTGCTAGGAAGGTATTATCGAACTGACTTTGAACGAGCTTCAACTTCGTGGGACAGAAGTATGTCAACAATCCCGACATCCAAAGATCTATTGAAGATCCATGATCGAAAAGTATTCTCCATTTCCTGTAGGAAGATTGGTGCAAAAAATCTGCAGACGACCTCCTGAGCTGCGAACCATCAATCACCAGAATCTCGCCGCCATTGACACCACGGTACTCATAGGAGAAGCTAAAACCCATAGGGTTTTTAACATAAGCACCATTATAAATAGTTAGAACTCATAATAGTAGATTTCTTTGAAATGTCCAAGAGCAAAGATTTTTTTAATTTTTAGGTAAATGACTGGTCGCGCTGTCCACTTATAATCATTCTACGGAAAATTACTAGAAAAAATCAAGCTTCCTCTTTTCAACATAACATTTTCCGAAATTTTGATTCGTTTTTGAGCTAAAAATTAATCAAGATGCTGAATTTTAAAATGAAATTCATCATTAGTTTTTCCAATATTAACGGATGTTTAAGCTCAAAAAGGAAGCCAAATTCCGAAAAATCTTACATGTATTTTTTTTTGTTATTTTCTATAAAATTTAACTATATTTTTCAGATTCCTGTAAGACTTTTTGTAAAAAAAAATAAAATCTGATACAATTTTTTTAGATTCAAAAACGAACGATAATCATTCTGGGACTCATACTGACAATTTTGTACAATAAGAAGGTATCTCCATCCGTTTTTTGGTAGAGGTACTACAGATAGAACTTTTAATTTTCTAAATTTCAACGTTTCATTCAACGACTTTGAAAATATCTTTATTGAAAAACTGAGAAAATGTTATAAAAAACCTATGTTCTTATATCTATAGTAAAAATGTTTTACTAAAGAGTTGTAAATTAATTAAAATGGGAAAATTTTGCCAAAAAGTAAAATTATAAACTTTAACCCATTACTGCCTGAAATTTCAAAAATCTTTACTCATTTTAAAGACAACGGCAAAGGTAATCGCGCTTGAAAAAATTGATGGATACCCTCGTCTTAGGGTTTTTGAGGTCGCTCTTTCGAATGCCGTTATCAGAATTTCATTTTATCGCCAAGGAAATTAAATATGGCGTCTATAACCTAGAAATTTCTTAAAAAATTGGTATTTTTTTTCTTGTAAGATAATTATCACGGTGAAAATGCTTTCGAAGGCGACTCAAAGCTTTCCCATCGGTGTATAAATGAGTCGAACTTTCGAGTGGTACCCTTTGAAAGTGAATAATTCAATATGGCGACTCCAAAATGGATTTATTATCACAGAAAAGACCTGCAATGAAGAAAGCATGACACATCTTTGAATTATGTATTTTTCTAGTTCTCCAATTTTCATAAAAAATGATATTCTATGGTGTTTAAAATCACTGATTGCGGATTCACCATCAGATTTTCGAAATTCAAGATCGCGGATCCAATATGGCGGACAAAATTCTGGAAAAGACTTATATGGGGGTTTTCGAGGTCGCTAATTACGAATTCACCATCACATTTTTGAAATTCAAGATGGCGGACTGAGAATGAAGGATAAAAGCCAAAAAACCTTTGAATTTTCGTAAATATAGGAATGCAAGGTTTTTTGGCTTTGCTGATTTGCTTTCTAATTCTAATTTTTACTTTCTAATTTGTCATCAATTTCCCAAAATTTGTGCGGGAGCGATCAATATTGGTGACAATGATTGTAAAAATCTCGTTGAGCTCTTGCAACTGAATGCTCATTTTCGATCAAGAAGTATGCGTTTAGTTTATTTAGGATATATTTTGAATTATATATCCCTGTTTAAGCATTTTCGATAAAATCTAAGGTTTTATACAGAATTTTGACCACCATATTGGATCCGCCATCTTGAATTTTAAAAATCTGATGGCGAATTCGTAATCAGCGACCTCGAAAACCCCTGTATAGGCATTTTCAGTAAAATCTAAGTTTTTTTCCAGAATTTTGTCCACCATATTGACTCAAAAATATTTTTCATCATTAAATAATTCTTTTTTGAAAAAGAGAAAGCTTAGTTTTTCCAATTAAAATAATAGTTAGTTATATTATTTTTTCCAGACCTTTAAACTATAAGTTCATGATTTCCAAGTAATTTGTAATTTGTTTCAAGATCAAGTGACTGACAAGACAACTTGTACACCAATTATTTTTTTTTCTAAAATGACATAATTCTCCATAAAGTGAATTTAGAAACCTACTTTTTTCTGTATTAAGAATAAGTTACATTAGTAATACCTATATTTTGTTTAATTAATTTTCTCAGACAATTTTAGTCTCAGGAACCATTAGGTAAAGGACAACCTTAACTTTTATTGATTTATGCGTGCGACCGAGTAGTTCCAAAATTTTTTATTTTCTCGTTTTTGCATTACCCAATGCAAAGTTTTAATGCACATCAAGTTTATGTAACACCTTTTAATTCATAAAGCTGTTAAGAATAATTTTTGATTAATGGATTTATGAGTTTTTCCACGGAAAAACTCGAAAAAAAATTCAATTTTCACTGCATGAACTTCGGGAGTTTACTAATATCTTCTGAGCCATTAAATCTTTTTAGATTAATAAATTCATGTGCTAGTTAGAAAATGTGAGTGAATTCAATACACAATATTATCATTAACACGATTATATTCAAGCTTATTACAAACAGTAGGTAGAAATTTTCAAACTACCCAATCCACCCTAATATTAATTTCGTTGTAACTATTCCTACATCAATTCGCAGGTGCCAAACTAGTGCATTTTTTAGCTCTAGGCTCACCCGGTTTCTCATTGTTCCTTCCTTTATTTCAATTGTCGTTTTCCACAAGAGGTACAAAGAGCCGCGAGCATGACCTCGTCTCTTCCTCCCATACAGATTGTCTCCACACACGAAGACTTCCGCCGTCTTGTTCTAGTTGATCCACGCTCTTTTATTTCTAGAGAAGAAGCTTCCTCTTGGGCAGTCTTTCTCATTCACTATTCCCCTTCTCTATCTCCTCCTGCTTCTTTGCTCTTTCATCTCTCTAAACTTCTCACGTTGGAGATCAATACAGCTCGTCCGGAGTAAGTAGCCGCGCGCGATAAAAAGCGGCCCCTCGTCTCTTACGGACATGCCTTTTTTCTCACCCAACGTGCGCCTCTTTTCATTGCCGCAAGTGCGGACCTCTCCATTGCCGTCGTCGGCAACGAACCTTTACTGTGCACATGCACGCTTATATGCAAGCAGCATCTTGGTATACGATACGACACTTGCGACAGTGGAGTTCCCCACTACTTGCAAACTTAAAGAACCCCACACGCATAGCGGCTTCCTGGACCAGAGCACACTGTGATATTTTAACGAAAGAAGAATAGAAAAAGATTTTTTAGACGCAACTTTGCTCATTTGCCGACATAACATAAATAGAATTATCAACACATGTAAATGAAAGAACAATGATGTAGTACCAGTAAAGCTGCAATTTGTTATATTGCTATCGTATCTATTAGCTTGAAGCTTATATTTTAATGCCTTTTTAACAAAAATTTCTTTTTTTTTAAATATTCTTTAATTTTCTAAAATCCGAATAAAGTTTTAAAAAATATTATTTGAATTTTCAAGTTTCCTATAATTTTGCAAAATTTTATACAAAGTTTCAATAAAGTTCATGAAGGTTTCATAAAATTCTGACAAATTTTGTTATTAAAATTCATTTCGTCATTTTCTCTGAAAAGTTTAGCTAAAGGTTAAACCATATATTGTTAGTATCGTATTGATAACGAAAAAGTAAATTTGACACGAACACTTCTTTAATCTTAAATTACATACATTATCAACAATTTAAAATCCATGCGATTAAAAGCTATTAAGTTCCTTAACCTGCATGTTACGGCTACGTCAAAATTCAAAAGTGTCCGTATTTTTGGATAGAATGGATCTAACAATTTTTGTTGTTCTTATTTTATTACAAATCTCATACATTTCCAGAATATCACGTCTACATATTAGTAGTAATTAATATTTATTTCTTGTAGATCATTTTTAGAAGTCAAATTCACAGGTATTGAACCGCCTCAATCAAATTAGTAGAACATTTATCACCCATCTGAACAAAAATGTTAATCTATTGAACCATCTTAGTAAATTTTAGGCAGAAAGTTTCACAAAGCGTGCCACCCATATTTGGTATTTCTTCTTCATTATATGTTATTGAATAATGCAGCCAATGCAGTCATGGATGCAATCCGTTTAGTATTTGTTTAAATGACATCAATTACACTACTCAAGCGTTGGACAGACACAGAGTGCTAACGAATCCTTCGAAAATTGGACAGTCCACATCTTGTGTAAATTGCCACCCGAGCCGAAAGCGAGTTCCTCCGTAGGTATGTAATAACTATAGAGATTGTGCCCTAAACATGTCTTTGTCAGATTTTCTATTATCTATACTCATCGCTAAGAATCCATACAGCACCATGTAGTACAATTTTATGCTTGATACTAACTTCAGTTTTATCTTACCACCTTTACACGTTTTCATCAAGGGCAACACAGGGAAGACTTAAAGCTGAATGAAAGATGTCACAGACGTAGGGAGCGTTCTTGACCTACAATTTGGTCAGGTCCTTCCTCCGGACATCGAAATTTTGGAATGTGACAAGATAGAGAGAAGGATTACATTTCGCAAAACCTTCAAGGTTTATATCTTTGACAGGAAAGAGTGAACCAACGATATCCACTCCTACATACAATCAAGTATGGTGTAGAGAATGACGTAGACGCGGTTGCTTAGGGATAAGTTCTATGTAGCTCGTGTTCACACTCAATTCCCACGCATCAGTGTTTCAAGCAGAAGAGCTATAATGGAGTGTGCTGCAGTAGTACTTACTAAGGACACTAAGTATTGTCCCATTACAATCTATTCTCAGGATTTACTCCGGGGAAATTCTGCATTGAAGAGATATCCTTACTAATTCGACTCGTATCAATACAGTAAATCACATTTGGGTACTAAGGTATGAAGATATTAGGTGAAATGAGAACAAGGCAGTGCTCGATAGTCCTTCGTCTTATAAAATTAAAATAATGATCTCCCTTACGATGAAGATGAAAATACTCAAGAAGTATTGGAAGTCTTCCAGTTTACAAGCCAAGAAAATCATCAGTGATTTACTTCTAGAGCACTTGCTGCAAGATATTGGCAGGATGAATCTAACCAAGTTGAGGAAGGTAGTAGGTTGGATCACTGGACACTGTTTAGACATATACCGTCTTCATAAAGTCAGTACATTAAACAAGGATAGCTGCAGATAAAGTGGGGACCGGAAGAGTAAACCGTCCATCTTTTCTACCATTGCCACATTTTCGTGGATACTATCAGGAAGATGTCCGATAAATGCTTTCTTCAGCCCGAAACTCCAAGGAAGCAGAGCCTACAATGTATTTGTCGCGTGATACAGCGGATAGACAGAAGGTTACAATGCGGCAAAAGGTAAGGAAGCATTAATAGTTGAGGAAAACAGCACAATGGGGGTACCTGAAAGCTGGACAGCGCGTCTGAATAAAGCTGCTCGGCTGCTCGCATGTCCCATCGTATAAACATAGACATAGATATAAACACCATTTGACTTTGGATTTTGCGAAGACCAGTCATCGTACGTTCCATTAAATTGTTATATGTTACATTTAAAAATATTGCCTAAACGCATAAGTCGCAGATACCAGAAATAACGAAACGGTAATAGACGCTTCAGGATATGCAGGTTCGATTAAATCATCATTTTCATTTTCATTCTCGCTGCCCGTATTATTTGATTCATCATTGAATAAATCATTACTGCTTGTGGTATTTTCTTCAGACGAATTTTCGTTATAGTCGTTTATCACATCATCAAAAATATTTCAAACAATTAATTGTGATTGTGTATATAACTACTTGTTGTAAAACTCTAGTCCCCGTCCCCTTTTGCCCGTGGATTCTTGCGTTCGAGCGTTGAAGCGAGTTTCAAGGTAGGGCAAGCGCCAGACGCCATCGCAAGTAGTCAAATATTTCAAACTCAATGTCACGCACTTTCTCGAGACTAAGGCATACAAGCGATTTGTATTTTATTTCGAACTCTAATAAAATTGTTTCAAATATTATGCAACACGTTTCTTATATAAAGTAATACTTGTATTACGACTATAGGCTATTTTTGTAAAAGAACGTGTTTGCAAATATTTCAACTTAAATTTTATACAAAAATATTGTTTATAACAGAACTTATTTAATTCTTTGCATTATTAGTATTAAAGTTTTAACACAAACATTTTAAAATGTCCATATCATTGCATAGAATGGATCAAACAATTTTTGTTGGTCTTATAATATTACAAATCTAATATACTTTCAGAATATCACATCTACATATTATTATTTCAAACTGAAATGTGTAATTTAATTAAAAAACCGGGTGTTCCCTGGTAGAAATTTGACTATTAAAAATGGGGCACAATCTCAGTAAATAACCAAGAGAAATGACTAATTATTGACTCCCAGTGGAACGCTTTTTCTGATATTATTCGCCTATTTAATAGATTGGGAGTAACATAACCTAAGTTTTGAATTTTCGTTCCAAGTTTTCTTACAAACTTGGCGTTGAAGT
>JAWWEQ010048635.1:0-15574 GCA_035583055.1 Torymus tubicola | reverse complement strand
ATATAAACTTAAATTACTGCCAAAATTTCAACTAATTGGAAAACAAAAAACTTTGAATAATATAATAGATAATATTAAAAGACATCACCGTAAATATCTCGCAAACAATTTATAATAATTTTTTGTTCAAACAAAATATTCATATGTATTATGCTAGTTATCTCTCTCTCTCTCTCTCTTTCTCTTTATATATCTCTCCGCTATTTTCATTATGTTGTTTGAGAACATAATGAACAGGATTTTCAGTATAAGTATATTATCTCGCAGCAGAATTACTTCCATTTAATTTAGAATGAGCCAATAATATGCTTGATCGATTTGATGCAGCTCTTACACCTACTTCATCATTTGTATCATCAATAATTATCGATTGTTGTTCAGATAAATGAAAACTTTTACCTTGCGAGGGTTTAATTACAATGCGATAACATGCTTCAACCGGACTAACATATCGTATCGACGAATTTTATCATAATTAATTATACATATAGTCGTTCATTATTAATTCCCTGTATTGTTACATGCACAACCTCGTAGCCTTTATACACACCTATCTATTTTATAATATTAAAAAGCCAAAATATCCGTCCCTCCGTCCGTCCGTCCGTCTTCTACCCAATAGTTAATGTGTATCAGGGGTTGTACCAAAAATAATAATTGATATAAAATGTTGAATAAAGTGTTAAAAAGGTTTTTGTATTATCGAGCGATGTTAGGACAATATAATAATTTTATTTAGTACTAAATTATCATTTTTTTCACACTCTTGAATATTGTTTTTGTAATATTAGTATTCCATTTTCTTATATTAATATAGCATGTTGTGTTCATATCCTTATTTGTTGATTTTTTTTTGTAGTGAATCCAAGGTTTCTATCATTTTTTTGTTAACCTGTTTCAGGCCTTCGTCGTCTATTTCCACGAGCTTCAGTTTCTTTTTAGCAAATTCATCGTACTCTAGTACTAATGATCTTGGTGGAGATTTTAAATTTACACTTGATTTATTAGAGGATTTATCCAAAGATGACATTTTAATTTGTGATGATGATGCAATAGTTTCAGGTATACATGGCATCCTTGTACTTAATTTTTTAATATTATCTGCACCTTCATTTAAAAATATATTTGTTACTGCTTGTGACGATGTGATAGTTGATAATGGTTACCTGTGTTTATCAATGAGAAATTTCATTTCTTCATAATAAATGAAATCACTTATTTTACTTCCAGAGCCTGCTGCTGCATAAGTATCCTCTGTGTAACATTTTTTAAATACAGCTACCAATTTTTTCCATTCTTCAACAATTTGGCATACTGAAATTAATCACTCAAAATGGATTAAGTTATTTTAAAAATGATATTATTAGTCGTAAAAATATCTTTAATCCTTACAGTCTGTACAAGTATATTTAAGCATAATTTTGAAGCAATAATGTAATAATACATTTACCTCTAACTTCAATATCGATTTCTTTTAAAAAGAGTGAAAGTTCTTTCAACTTTTTAATCTTTTCAACCGTAATAATCACTTCATGTAACGTAGTTTTTTCTATGAATGCCATGGTTACAATTTCATAATAAATTCTAATTTCATAGAAATATTACGAAATAACAATATTGCAGGTACCTAATTAGAGCGATTAAATGTTGGCTCTATTTCGAGAAAATTTTTGTAACTGTGACAACGTTGCATTCCACTGAGCCAATGGGGCCAACAGTCGAACCGCCCGTCGAAGTACTTTACGCCAATGTGGAAATTATCCAAAGATACCTAATTACCAATTCGATTCTATATGGAATGATGGAAATGGGTTCTAATCGAGAATCCCTACTAAATCCTAAATTTGGGGAATTCAAAGAGATTTCTATTAGATCCAAATAGAGTCAAAATATTTCATAAAATTAAACAATACAAAAAGTTTTATTATTTTTAAAATACAAAACACTGTGAAATAGAATTTGTATTGGAAATTTATTATTATATTTAAAATATACATATTTCAGTGTAATAATGATATTATATACACTATTTTTATACACGGAGAGAAATTTTAGAGTTGAAATTACCAAGGTGCTTTGGTAGCACACGGACAGATTGTCAAAAACCGTAATATTTCCAGGTTTCTAATACAATTTATAAGTTCCCCAGGAAAAACTACCACGACCACTTCAAAAAGTACTAAATTATTTGAATAAAAATTACCAGGTACACTGGTAAAAATGACTAAATCTGAATTTTTACCAGTGTACCTTAAATCTTACTAGGTAATCGATAAATTTTATTAACTAACTTGGTAGTTGTATAGTCGCGCATGCGCATTGAGTTAAAATGAAAACAATACACATATTTTCAGTAACTAATAACGGTGATTCAAATGGCTGTTGTCAAGTTCTCCCATGGCACAGTCGGTAGGACGTCGGATTCTCAACCCAAAGATCGTCGGATCGAATCCCGCTTACACCATAAAAATTTTTTTCAGTTTAATGTTTTTTCATCCTTAATTCTATTTCTATATTTCTACATTAAAAATAATATATCCATTAATAATAAATAAAAAAAAAATTATTTTTTAAATTAAAATTAGCGAAAAAATATATTTACAAGGCACTATAGTAAAAAGTTTAAAGTTGGCAGTCTCTCCGTCCATTACAATTAAATCTGGTAATTTTGTCTCGAATATTTGTAATTTTCACTACAAAATTTCTCTCCGTGTACCTTCTTTGTTTAAATTTAATTCCAATAAAATACATTTGTGTTTAATTGCATCTAAATAAAAAATTTTTTCTGTTAAAGAAAATTTCATTGCCTCTCAAATACTTAATTTTGATGATTATTTTGGACACTGCTAGAAAACTTCCATATATATAGATATACTACGTTTACATTTTGAGTTTCCAAATGTTCACATTGTATATCTATATATACGGAAGTTTTCTTACAGTGTATGTTATCAGTCTGACGTAATGTGTTACCTTGTATTTTTAGTTTTTAAGATTTATTTTGAAAATAAAATATCTTATTAACTTGTACTATAGTTTTGTCCTCGAGTATAACTATATTATTTGGTTTAACCGTTCAAATAGTAAATATGCCTTTAACTTTCAACTTAAATACTAAAATATAGTTTGTATTTAAATTAGTTGTTAATTCAGACTTTGTAATTTTATAAGGCATCAGTATAACGGTGTAACGTGTCGTGGATTTGGGCTAGTCGGCGCGCATAGCAGAGTTCTATATTATCGGCATCAAGGTATAACATCAATTAAAGGATGATTAAGGGGCAGTGCATTGGTAGTTTCGCGGTAGATACGCTCGACCTTCGAGCATATACTAACTGGAGGTAGCATGTTGCGGCAAAAAGCGTGACCGAGTCAGAGAGAAAGACAGAAACTATCGGGGTATATGCTACATGCCCCGATACTTTCTGTCTCTCTCTTTCTCTCTCTCTCTCTGATTCGGTCACGCTTTTTGCCGCGAAATGCTACCTCTAGTTAGTATCTGCTCGAAGCGCTCGACTATCGTCTGGACGGCTCGGGTTCAAGTCCCGATGCCGGCGCGTACTTTTACTATTTTTTATAAATCCATCGACCCGTTACAACGGATATTTTTATAGGTTCAGCTATTACAAATACTCGAGACTGGGATGGGCATCGTAACAAAAAGTCTAAATAATTTAGGGATCTATATATATAGAATATACTAATAGTAAATTTAATAGTAATGTAATACTAATAAATACTTAAATATATATTGCGTTAATTATTTATAATTTTTTCATGTACAAATAAAATTTGGATAAAATTGGGATCCAATTGGAATCCTGCTGAAATCTTAACTGGATTCTAGACTAAATGCCCAATCCGAATCGGATTGGCGCAGCGTAACACTTCTGAGTGGGATCTGATCAGATTCCCAACTGGATGCCAATTAGCGATTGGGTAATCCCAACAGATTCGAGTTGGATCCCAAAGATTTTTCTACATGGGGTAGAATGCAGCGTTGCGACAGTTGAAAAAATGTTTTCATATATTCAACAGAGCCGGTTACGAAAAGTGAGTTTGTTTTTCCGCATATCTAGTGCAATTGAGAAACAAAAAACAAACATGACAAATAACTAAAAGTACTAGTACTTCCAGTTTTATTAATTTCATACAAATTAATATAAAAGAAGAAAGAGAAAATTACTGAGGCTTCACAAGACCACGATATTAATCTCGATATCGTCTTGTCTTGTCTTGAAATTTAAGACAATATCAAGACAATGGTCGACGAAAGCAAGACAAGATCAAGACTATAGGTCTCAAGAATATTGTCTTGATAAGACTTTAATGTCAAGATCCTGCAAAATGAATAAAAGAGATTTAATCATAATTAAAATATTAATTTTAAATGTATTTACAAAATTTTTCTCTTGACATAAGCTGTTCATTTACTAAGTTTTTAATAAAAAATGATTTAAAAAAACAATGTTAGTTATTACAATTATATGGTAGATATATGTAATATGATAAAATAAACAATTACTAGCATATGTAAATATATATTTATGTTTTTAAATAAATAAGTAGGTATAACGACGAAGTCATTTATTATTCAATAATTTAATTTAATCAAAAATTAACATTACAAATGTGTTGCCTGTACTTACAACACATCCAACGATTAATACACAATAATGCTCGTGTATCATCATATTTCAAAGAACACCTATTTTTATATAATATTAGTGATCCCTCTGAAAAAATACTTTTGGAAGGAACAGGCGTAGCCATTACACTTAGTATATCTCTCGCCATTTGAGATAATATAGAGTATAAATTGGTGTGACTTTTCCACCACGCTAAAACATTAGTATTCGCTGGTGATCTCGGTGATTATAAATAATTTTTTAACTCATCGTCCCATTTCGTACTTTTAATCGATTGAGTATATAAAGCATTCAGATTTATGCCATCTTTGTAAATAAAATTGAATTTTTTAACAGTTTCCATTTTTATATCACTACCCTCACTTTGTAAGGTCAAAAGTTTCTACTTTGTGACGTGCATCTAACATCAGCGAAAGCAATAAATCCAATTACATTTTAGATCATGTTTGATAATTTTGTCTCACCCTGTCTGAAAAGGAACAAGTAGCTTTGAATCTTCTTCAATCCTATCGATCTTACTGTCCAATTCTGCAATAATTAATACGATTTTATCTAATAGCATATTAATAGCAAACACTGTACTAGGCAACACAACATAACTTTTGCCAGAAATTATTTCGGATATTTGTTTAAAATACTTTAAAAAAATTAAAATTCTTTCAGGATACTCCACTCGGATTCATTTAATTTTAAATTATCTTCCATTAAAAAATTTTCGTATAGCATGATTAATGCCGGTTTTTATTTAAAAGCTATTGCGAGCATATTACAAGTACTGTTCCAGCAAGTTTTCACATCTAATATTGGCTTTACATAAGTAATGTTAGAAGCATCATAACGATTTTGTAACTTTTTAGCAAGTACCTCCGAATACCGAACTCTTTTAAAAATACTTCTTATTTTAAAAATAATAGAAGAACAGTCATTTTTATTTTCATCATCATCATCACTGTCGCTCGATACATCAGATTCTTTAGTTTTTATTTTATAATCATCCTTGTGACGTGGCACGTTTTCTTCCGGAACGCACACGTCAAAGGCTCACCCTGAGGGCTAACAACTCCTAAATTCTACTCTCACTCTCGATTACTCTACCTTTAACTCCGGTAAACAACCTACATTACAAATAACTTCCGAATATCGCATGGCCGAATTTATAATAAGGGGTGCCAGGCCATGTCGACTCCTCTCCTTCTCTCGGCAGCTAACTGGACCACGAACTCCTAAACTCTCGGGCGCAGATGGGGTGGTACGACGACCTGGGTACGATCGTAAAACCCTCGGCGAATGCTGCATTGACTGGCGAACGAACCTAAGTGAACGCGAACAGACAGCGCGACACCTGACAATTATATTTCTACACACGAGCACAAGCTAAACACCAACAACACAAAGTAAAATATAAGAAAAACTCTATATATGATCGATTAAAACACTTTATTTAAATTCACGCGTTACTTAATTTAATATCGCTAGTCCGCTCGCGTCGCACTCGTTATAAAGAAAATGGCCGCGAACTGGCCGAAACGCGCACAGTATCACACCCACGAGAGAGAATACCGCACAGACGTACAAAAAAGTACAAATATTTTTATAATATGATTGAGGGTTGGGGGCGGCAGAAATGCCCTGTTCCTCTATCAACTCTCTCTGCTCTCACTTGAATCTTTATAATAGCACTCAGATACGACCTACTGCGGAATGGCGAGGAAATCGTGTCGCGAACACGATTTCCGTCTTCTTCGTCGATGAGATATCTTCTCTCTCTTTCTCGCTCTAAACGCTGTAGTAGGACGGTAACTATTCTATCGACTCACGCAGTATGTGAGCTTCCTTCGCCATTTTTCCAGCCGATCTAGCCCTCCTATTAGCAGGCGAAAATGCCATGGTGCTACTGACACCTGTTGCGCGCGCTTATTTGAATTCATAATTAGTTTTCTATTAGGTTTTACCTAATAGCATGTGGCAGTAGTGGCAGCGCCCCTTTATCGCATAAGCGCCTCCGCCAGGTCAGTTTAATCGCGTCATGGTCTCTCTCTCTCTCTCTTTCTCTCTGAGGAGTAAATTTTTTCAGGAGAATAGCCCCATCGGCTCTCAAGCTTCCAGCCTAAAAACTGCACGCTTAGTGGTGCAATTTTATGAGCCAGGGACCAGTGTGGCCAGTAAACAAATATATATTGTAATTAAAACCTGTGTTAATGTGGCGATTAATCGCCACAACTTGGCTACACTACCAGGGACTATTTTTCTGCGTTACTGCAACACATTGAGATACTTATAACCACCGAGTAGTTTCGCTGGACGGTTCTCTGCATCTTTTGACACCTATAGTCGCATATATTTAACATCGCCATTCTCTGTAACAACACATACAACACACGCAATCCGGCACTGCACAAACAATACCACTTGCTATGCTCCTTGCAACGACCACGATAACACCATACGACTAAATTTAAAACCTGGAAATTTAAACTCTTCAGTAGCAGAAGAAGCACCAACATCAAAACAAACCTCTACGCACTGTGTTTTGAATCATGGAGAACAGGTGCGTTGTGTGTAGTGAAATATCGGCGCGGCAGCTAGGTGTCTGCTCAATATGCAGTCGTCCATATCACACTAAGTGCTCGGACAAAAAAACCGACGCCCCATGTGACTTATGCCTTAAAAAAGAACAGCGGCCGGTTCAAGCAAAAACTGCAACGTCAGCTAAGCCCAAAAGCACACTGAAAAGCACGCAGGAGAGTACGAGTGTACCACCTCTTTCACAGCACCGCAAGCCCATTTCTACTGCTACAGCCGCTCCCCCCACCGTTCATCTCTCACCTCATCGACGCCAGCAGTAGTGCTGGCTCATCTACCTCACTACTTGGTGTGAGTGTAAAATCTGTCGGGAGTAAGGGTCCCGCACTGCGTAACGTCAACGCAGATGCTCGTAATAATAACAATAGCAGCATTCACGCTGAACTTGCGTTGCGAGTATCCGCTCTCGAGGAGCAAATAAAAAACCAAAACGAAATTCTGGAATGTGTAAAATCGGACTGCAAGCTGCTTGTCGATCAAAATACTTTATTAAGTAACAAACTTGACAAAGCGCTCAGCTGCATCTCAAACATTCAATGTGCTCTCATGGAAACATCTGACCACGAGACTAGTTATAAGATTAATACGAAGTCTGGTAGCTCCATTACAACTGCCGGCATTGAAGCATCAAAGCTGCACCCATCCTTTCGATCGGGCGTCGGTCCTCCTGTCGTGGTCTCGGGAGCTGATGGCTCTGAGTCTTGCGAAGTTATACTCAACGGAATTTTATGCCAATTAGATTGAAGTTGTAAGACAGGAGATAGCTTCTGCGGCACTCTGAGCAGTCCTTCCATCTCTTTCAAAAGAAGACTTAGAGGAATGACCGAGAGGCAGAGGAGGGTTTGGTGTCGCACTCACGCGCGCTGCCCTCTTGTATAGTCAGGCTTGAAGCGCGAGCTTAGTCAGGGATGTAATGCGTGCCAAGCGCGAGCTCCTCAACTATTTAACCACGACAAAAGTTACCGCTGCACTGCCTGGCCCGGTGTCTGATGCCTGTGTGCCCGACCACAAAATCTTTATTAATGAAATACTACCCCGTGGAAAATTCTTGCAATTTAAGAACTTAAAATCAATTGCCCGGGAGCTAGGATTTGAATATGTTTAGCACACCATCGGAAGATTTCTGGCTAGGTACAAAAGTGGGGAGCGTGCACATGAATTCGCCACGGCCACCGACTTGCCGGCGATACAAACATCGCGTCAATCTGCTCCCAAACAGCAACAGCCAATTAAGAAGTCAACTACCGATAATAATGAAAGACAAGGAGCAGTGCACAATTCCGATGCGACACTAGTGCCCTGACTAGGCTCGTTATCTTGCGGTGAGACGAGGTGTGGAAGCTTCCTGAAGGCGGGATTTCTCAATATAAATTCCATCAGATCACGCATTGAGAAACTCCGCCTGTATCTGACAAAAAATCTCCATTATTTCTTCGGTATCGCGGAATGATGATTGACTCGACCGTCGACGATACACTCATTCAAATTAACGGCTCCTCCGTAATCTGCCAACATCGCAATGTGAATGGGGGTGGAGTTGTCTTGTACATACGGAAGGATTTTCAAGTATTAAAATTAAACTCATCTGCCACAGAGATATCTATTTTGTCAAGTACAGAAGGGTATCTCCTCTCCCATTTTAATCGGCGTAATACATAGACCGCCGCACATTACCATGCAGATGAACACCAGTCTCTTCCAACTCTTGCGCAATGATAGTAGTGATTATAGTCATAAATTCATAATGGGGGATTTGAATCATAATCTGTCGTCGGCGACCGACGCGGAAGCGAACTATTAAAATCTAGTAAGCGAGTTTTCTCTGAAAATCGTGTCGCATAGTCCGACACACCACAAGACCCCAACCACTCACACATGGATAGACTTGATACTCACGGACGAGAACGACGAAATATTAGACTTCAGAAATGAATGGATGGCCAGTTTCGGCAAACATCTAATTATTGATGTCACTGTCAACATGTTTGTGCCAGCATCCGTAAGAGAGACTTTCTCTTACAGGGATTACAAAAATATATCCCCGAGTACCTTAAATGGATTGCTCGCTTGCTGTGACTGGGTAAGCATGAATTCAATCTAAGTCGATCTGGAAACAGCACAGACTAATCTTAACTTCAATTTGAATAAAGTAATTAATGAAATAGCACTCATAAAAGCCATGAAACCATGCAAAAAGAAATATGCTCCTTGAATTGGTCCTGAGCTGAGGCAGCTTATCGATGAGCGCAATGCTGGCCATAGAAGATATAAACGTACTGGGCGTGTAATGCTGCTTGATGAGTTTCTTCAGCTCAGCAATGAAGTTGACTTGCGCATTAAACAGCGAAACTCCTTCATTCATAATCGTCTTGCTAATGCTCTTGATACTAATAGGGATATTTGGAGGGAAATGAGCAATCTCGGCCTCATGCCAAAGCGAGGAGAGGAGGACCTTCACGGCTTCACACCAGGGGAGCTGAATGCTCAATTTGCAGGAATCTCTGTGTTACCTCACGAAAACATCGAAGAAGCAATGGACTGTATTTTACCTGCACAGGAGAAGGGTTTTACCTTCAAACCTGTTAATCTTAATGAAGTAGTTCTTGCCATTTCACATTTCTCTTCGCAGGCGAAGAGTGTTGACGGGCTGCCTCAAAGTGTGGTTGTGAAGGCTCTCCCTGTCATTGGTGATTATTTGGTCAGCATTTTTAACTCCTCCTTTGCGCAGGAGATCTTTCCTAGTTCTTGGAAGCAGGCACAGGTAATTGCGCTCAAGAAGACAGCAACTCCGTCTTCAGTTTCGGATTTCCAACCAAGAGCGCTCCTCTGCTTTCTCTCTAAGGTACTGGAAAAGATTGCTCATGACCAAATCACGAAGTATTTAAACAAGAACAATTTGCTTTACCCTTTCCAGGCCGGATTCCGAAAACATCACACTACTCAAACTGCTCTGCTCAAACTGATTGACGACATACGAATGGCCAAAGACAAAAAGAATCTAACACTACTACTTTTATTCGATTTGAGTAAGGCCTTTGATACCATCTCTCCAACAAAATTTTTCAATAAACTTCGTCAAGCGGGGTTTTCCAGGTCGGCTCTCATGTGGGTCAAATCGTATTTACAGGGCCGAACTCAAATGGTTATTATCAATAATAAAGGAAACTCGGACTGGTTAGAAACTAACCTGGGAGTCCCACAAGGATACGTCCTAGGCTCACTGCTTTTTTGCCTTTACGTGAATGACTTACAAGACGTACTTGACAGTGACACACTTCGACGTATTTTCTACGCGGACGATGTTCAAATCTACGTTCATACTACTAAGGACAGAATTGACGAAGGCATTGCTCGGCTGTCACATGCGGCACAGCTCGTCTCTGAATGGGCGGGGGGCTCCGGCCTTCATCTCAATGCTCAGAAAACCAAGGCAATTATATTTGAGTCCAAAAAGAATATTAACGTTATTACTGAAATGAATCTGCCAGGCATTCAGTTGCGGTCTGTATCGCTCATTCCGTTTAGTGACGAGGTCGTAAGTCTCGGTGTAACTCTCGATAGCAAACTTGCATGGAAACCGCACATCAACCAAATAGCTAAAAAAGTCAACAAAGCCCTTTATAGCCTGCGGTTTATCAGGGCATGCACCACCGAGATTCTCCGCAAAAGGCTAGTAGAGACTTTGATTTATCCACATACGAACAACGGACGAAACTACAACATTTGAGCAACTCATGTGTGAGGTACATCGTTGGGGTCCGTCGTGATGAGCACATCTCTCCCTACCGACAACAGCTAGGCTGGCTGTTAACAGACGCGCGGAGACAATACTACATGTTGCTTCTGACATAAAGTTTTGCGTATCAGTGAGCCGACTTATTTAGCGACTCTTTTCAAAAGGTTCAGTCCACGGGCAACCTTTCGAGCCGAACCGCCGGAACTCGCCCTTGAGTCGGTAAAAACAAACTCAGAAGAAAATTCATTTCAAATTAAGGGAGCCAGACTATGGAACTCCCTACCCTCCTCTATTCACAACCTCCCATCTCTCCATACATTTAAGAGGGCACTGCGTCAACATCTATTTGACCACGACACCTACCCTCCTAGATCGAGATATGGAGCTGCCAGTATATTAAATTAAGTTTAACGCCACTGTGATATTATATTATATATATTATGTGATATTAAAATCTTAGATGCGCTGTGATACATGTGACGAATAGACCTCTATTATAACCTTAATTTTATATTACATTTTATTGACGTATCACCACTTGTTTTTATATTTACACAGTGTTTCTTTGTTATTTTGTATAATGTCTGGCATATTTTGTGTAAACTGTATGCTTTATTACTCATATTCTCAATTTATATTTTAAAGTTTTGCCGCTCAGGCGAATAAAGAGTAATCTATCTATCTATGTTCTCTCTCTCTCATGCACACTTGCGCCGCTGAGCCTCGCTCTCTTTCCCATACGGGCCGTAGACGCAGCATACAGACTGTCGCTGGCCGTCTCTCCATTGCTCTCTCTCTCTCTCTCTGCTTCACTCAAGACGGCTAAGCGCTCTCCCTCTCTCATTGTCTCCTAGGGTCGTATGCGCAGCACACCGGCTCAGCGTGACCAGGTGGCGATTTATTCTCTCACTCGCTCTTAAAGAACGTGACGTCATGTATGTGTAGGTGAGAAGGATAGAAGATCGACACCTGGTTACCCTGCACCGGCTACCGCTGACCGTCTCGCTATCTCTCTCCCTACTCTCGACGCTCGTGCTCTCTCTCTTGCTCTCACGGCATCAGTTTACCTCGTGGCTGCCGGCCTCGTGGCCGTCGTACAGCCGGCTCCTGTTCGGTTTCGCGTGTGCGTGCGTGCGTGTGTGTGTGCGCGTGTGCGTGTGTGTGAGCGTACTGTGTGGGAGGCTGCTGGTGGCTTCATCGTGAGCTGCTGGAGGAAAACTAATGCTTGATGGAGTAAGAATATAGTTTATATATACATAAATTAAAATCAAGAATACATAAAAAAATGTCAATGATGGCTTAAAAAGCATTGGAAGTATTTTTAAAGTACCAGCTAAGTGAATCGAAACCAAGATTTTAGATTATGTATGGTGAATAATTTATCGAATTATATTTTCAGTGAATTTATTTATCATAAAGAATAGTGCTGGTTAAATACAAGTTTAGTGATACCAAGATTCAACATTATGTGTATTGTGCAGTTATTCATTGGATAATGTGAGTGACAATTGAAGATGAGTGATTGAAAACCAAGATTCGACATTGTGTAAAATGTGAAACTAAATAATAGTGAATAATAGACAGGCAGGACTCTGATTATTCAAGATTCTGTGTTGAAGGAGTTGGAATAAAAAGTAATGGTGAAAAGTATGAACATTTGAAAAAGATAAGTAAATGGATTGGTATAACGAGCAGCATGATAGGAAATAGTTATGACTCTCACATAACAATGTTAATACCACTTCATTTTATAGAATGATAGAAATGTAAAGTGATATTGTAAAGTTTAGTAGGGCCACTTAAGAGCATGTGTGATACAAGTAGCATAAGTCTGACTCGGCTATGGAGGTATTTATATGATATTTTATCAATATTTTAAATTATTTTAAAAAATCATAATTTCTTTTAATCTACTCTGCAACAAATGGTTCTCGGCTTATTTGAAAAATCTTACTCTATACTTTTAATAAAAAAAAATTTGAAAAAATTATCCTTGTCGCACTGCTGATATTAGTTCATACAGTTATACCAGATATTGACCAATCAGACAGTTGCAAATTAAGATTTAAAAAAAATATCATTTTTTTCTAATTGCTAAATGCAAACTTTTACCTATACAATATGCTATACGGAAAATTTCAAGTTTCTGAGATAAAAAATGTCAAAATGTTCATATTTAACTAAAATTATTAAAAAATCACGTTTTTATAAAAAATCTCAGATCTTTATTTTTGTATGAATGGCTTAGCAATTTCAGGATTTGCAAGGGCATTACCCAAATCACTATGTCCAAATATTCCTGCATCATTGTCTGATCCTGCAAAAGAATAAAATAATTATATTTAAAGGGCACAATTGAACTATTAATATGATAAACTCACCGAAATCACCAATGTTTGCCCAGATGAAGATTTAGCATCGCGGGATGCCACGAGCATTACGCTGAAGAATTTATTATAATTAAAAAAAGAGAGCCACTAGTTGGTGGTCTCTTTATTCGGCAGTGCCTACCATCAGCCGCTCCTATACAATGCGGAAAGCCCAATTAATTTGCAAATCCATCTGCAATAATCCTTAGTTCTTCAGCAGTGGAAAATCTTAAGCACAGAGGGATAAGTACTTTACATAAAACGTCGCAAACTTCTGAAATCACCTGCTTAATAGTTGAATATCCAACATAATAAAACCAAGTCATTGTCTTGAGGCAGTCACCGTGTCCTAGATAACTATAATACAAGAATACATATATTCTCAGAATTTACAATTGATGTTTAAGAAATTTTGATGAACTTATTGCAGTGTTAATGATAATACCAATTCTGGAGATAATGCAGGTTGGCAGCTTAACTTTACTAGATTCAACAAGATTGTACAAGACCATGAATGCTTGTACAATCATTGTTGTAAAATTGATGAACTCTTCCTCATCATTAAATTTGAAATACTGGAAAACTCTTTGGAAGTTATTATACCCAGTTAGATAATTGAGTCGAATAAGTGGTTTACTCAACCATCTTCTTAATTTGCTCCTTTTATACACTTGCCTTACGTACACTAAATAATTTATACCTATATTAACATCTTCAATAGTTAATCTATCCATAATTATTTGACAAAAGTAAAAATCACAAAATTCATTCAAAAACTGTGTTAACTCTTATAAATTAATTTTTTTCACTGTTTCGAGCCAGTCGGTTTGCTCTTTTTGTTCTTAACTTCTTTTATTTAACAATTGTACTTCGGAGCAAGTTTATATGCCATGTGATTAATGTGACACGCGCTCGTCCGCGTTCATCCGCGCTTATGTGGCCGTGGCCTAAATCAGTAACAGTGCGTTTTAGCGCAGCGAAACATGCCTAGCCGCACGCCGTGCCTGGGACTCTGACGTTCCATTGCATTCAATTGCTAGCAGGCAGTAAAAAGTTAGAATTAAACCGATTTTCAGCATCAGAAACCTTCAAATCATATGTTTCTATTAAAAAAGTGAAAGTGTGTAAAAAGCTATCGAAGAGAAAAGCAAACATTACGAAAAGATCTATCTATTTGGAATTTAGAGCTTTACAATTTCGCAAAAGTAAAATTTCTTAATTTTATTATAACTAAAATTTGAGCTATACAAATGATTCTCCCCCCCCCCTCCCATCCAGAGTCCATTTTAGGCATTTTCCACAATATACGCATGTCTGTATGTTCGTATGTAATCAAGTTACCTGATTATCTCAACGAATTTTCGATGATTCTAAACGAGCTTCGGAAAATATACTCTTCTATTTACACATAACAAGTGGCTCTCAAATGAGAACAATCGATAAACAAATTTTTAAAATCCGAGCACAAAGAAATATCTCAAAAAATTGATTTTTAAACCTAATATCTAGAAAAATTGATTTTCAGCTAATATCTATAGACCTATCTGCTAAAACTAATTAAACGATAACTTTTTTCCGTTGAGACTCTATTGCTACAAGCAATATTTACCAACACAAATGCAAAAAAAACGGCAGAGAATGTCAAAAATGGATTTGATTTTCGGCTATAACTCAACAGGATTTCATTTTACACATACATGTTAAATAAATATATAATAACAAAACAAAACTTTTCTCATTTAACATTTTCATGTACAACCAATTCATGTACTAACCCTGACGAGTTAGACCTACAAAAACGTATTTAAATGCCCAAATATACAGAAAAGTTTAATGTAATAGTTCTTGAATATAGTCAAAAGGAATAAAAGGCTTATCATTCATTTTTTTAAATAATAAATCAAAATAAGTGGTCTGAGAAAAAGTGTAGCAAAAATTATTAAATTTTTTGACAAAATTACTATAACGTCTCGCGAAGCCACAATAGACTGTAAAAACCCCAAAAAATTACCATTATAAGAAAACCATACTTAAAATTTAACATTTTCATGTACAATCAATAATAAGCACTCTATAAATGGTAATACTCTTTTTCAAGACTGTACAAATAATAATATTGTTAATACAACTTTCTACGAAAGTATAAAATAAGGCAAGTATAGACGTTTTTATGTATAATCAACCCCCTCCCCCCTCCCCCTCTCTCAATATCCGTCACACTCTGTACCAACAACTTT
>JAWWEQ010048634.1:0-15583 GCA_035583055.1 Torymus tubicola | reverse complement strand
AATGGTCCTAAAATAGTCCCTTGTGGAACACCAGTGTTTATTTTCCTGTAACTACTTTCATTATCATTAATTTTGACGCTTTGATATCTATCATTAAGATAACTTAATAGTAAATCCAACGCCTGTCCTCTAATCCCTATACAATAAAGTTTATCTAATAATATTTCATGATCGACAGTATCAAATGCTTTCGCCAAGTCTAAAAATGTTATTAATGTAGGTTTACTGTGATCCAGGTTGTTGTACAAAATATTAGTTATATAATTTAATGCGTCTTTAGTAACTATCTTTTTCATAAAACCAAATTGCTGATCTGCAATTATATTGTGTTTTTTTTATAAATTCATATGTTCTATTGTAAATTATTTTCTCAAAAACTTTCCCTATATTAGATATTAATGAAATCGGTCTGTAGTTAGTAGCATTATGTTTATCTCCGGATTTGTATATAGGTACTATTTCGGCTTTTTTCAGTGCATCTGGCCAAGTAGCTCGCTCTATACATGTGTTGATTATATGTGACAATGGTTCTGCAATATATTTACAAATTATTTTCAATGTTTTCGCATTTATTTTATCGACACCTCCGCTTTTCAATTTAAGAGAATTGATTATATTCGTCGTTTCACATGATTTCATAATAGATTTTGTAATTCAGCTTTTTCTACCTTTATTCTTATCTTTCTTTATTGCTTTGTCCAGTTCTATACAGTGTTTAATTTTATTTATTAATTGGTCTGTTGTAGCATTTGGATCTTGTATTAACATAAGTTTATTCCAATTTCTAGTTGCTGCTGTATTTTTTAATTTGCTGTAATTTAAAGTTATATGTGGATCTTTACTGTTGGTTTTGATCTTATTTATGGCAATAAACAGTGGATAATGATCTGTTAACGAATTTTTTAGTTTGTAGGTTTCTGTTTTTAGGTCTTTATTTTTAACAAAAACATTGTCAATACAAGAACCTTTGCAGTTGCCAATTGAAGGTCTTGTAATACCTGAAAACCCGGGTATATATCCTTTATCTAAGAAATTACACAGATACTCATATCTTAGACTATCTAGTTCAAGTAAATTTATATTTAAATTTCCTAACACTAAATGGTTTTCAATATTTTTTGTTTTATTTAGAAACTTATTTAAATCTAAAATAAATTGAGACTTTGGTATACCGTGTGATTGATATATCAAAGATATATCCAGGCTATGACCTGTGTTTAATGTAATTTTTGTATTTATAATTTTAATTTTTCCAGATTCAATAGTTTTGGTCACTTGACAAATATTTTTATTTACAAAAACAATTACTCCATCATTTCCGTTTATTCTACTCTCGTTGTCGTAGCTATAATAGTCATATAGATCATACTCTTTGTAATTTACTTGGTTAAAAGTTTCGGTACAAATTATTATTGATGGTTCATTCAATATACTTTGTATTAATATTTTTAATTTATAAAAATTTTTGTTCATACTTCTAATATTAGAAGGAGTATGAGATTATTTTTATTGCTTATAGTTTTATTGAGAGTTTCAATACTAGCAAAAGTTTTTTCACGCTTAATTGTATCTTTATTTATTGTTTCTAAAAAATCAAAATTAAAAGCCATTCTTTATCTTTTAGATTTAACTATATTTTTACTGTCGGCTTATTTGTCTTCGGGTTAAGTTGAGGCGTATTCGATTTCGAGTTGACTAGTTGAGGTGTAGGTGTTGATGCACTTGGAGTACTTGCGTTTACTGTTACAGTTGAATTTGTAGATAAGTTAGGCAAACTTTTTACCAGATGTTGCTGCTGCATGTTACCATCAGTTATCTTCGGAGAGTTATTGTGTTCTTCTTTACCAGCTTTATTTACATATTTATCAATTTTTGGCTTTATTAGATAATCTACATTTGCTATATATTTTCTTATTTTATTTTAAAAAATATTACAGTTTTCACTATCTGTCGCTTCGTGGTTACAGTCACATTTTGTCTTATGTTTTAAATTACTGAAAGCACAGTTGGCACATTTAAGGTTATCTCTACTATCACATTGCACTGTTTTATGATCTCCCGCACATATTAGACACGTAGTTTCGTTCCGGCACTTGATGCTATTATGCCCAAAACCAACACAATTTACAGAAGGTTTAGTGCATATAATGTCAAAAACTCGACATTTTTGATAACCTACAAATATACTTTTCCTATATTCCATTATTTGCTTGTGAATAGTAGCTGGCACTTCAAAAATAACATTATTTAAATTTGTGGGTTCATTTGTGTACATATGTACTGCTTGACTTTTGTGTTGTAGTTTTTGAAATTTCTTTCGTTTATATCTTGTTGAATTTCTGTTAAACTCATGTTGAAGGTGTTATCAATACCAACCACTTTAATTTTGGAGTTAAGCATTCTTTTTCAATCATGCAATGCTCGGACAAATTTTCATTTAGTAGTTCTTCAGTAATGTTACACTATTTTCATCAACACAGTTTATGATTACTTCATTTTCACTCTTTACTGTTATTCCTTTTGCATGTATGTTAGTGTCTTTAGTTATCAATTCTGTAATACAGTTTTTAATGTTAAGTTTTTCGTTTTTATTATTCTTTTCAACAATCAGTTTGGGTATGCGTTGTGGAGGAGGCTTTGTACTAGTTACAATTTCAGCAAATGACTTTGTTGCACTAAATTTATTATCTTTACTTTTTTCTATAGCCAGTAACTCTTTAAGTAGTAAAATCTTGTCTCTGAGTTCAGTGTTGAGTTGTTTTAGTATCGTATTTTCTATTTTTTAGCACTTCCAATTCTGTTTTTTCTTCGTGTATTGTTTTATTGTGGTCAGTGAGTGATCATTTGCTATTTATTTTAGTATGTCTTGTTTTGCTTTCTCTTGTTTTTTTATTTGATTTGTGCAATCAAATATCTTGTATTTTTATTCAATAAAACTTCGTTGCTGGTCAGTATTGAGGTTAGGTTTGTGTCATCGTGATCTGGACATATAACTAGTGAATTATTGATGTAACATTTATCACTTACAGCACGATAACATGATCCATGATACTTCTTGTCACAGATTAGACATACAACTGCTGCGTTTTTCTCTTGCAACACGTTTTTTTCTCGAACTTATCGGGAGGCTCAACCTCCTTATCCGCTATCTCGCGGACCATTATAATCAATTATCCGGATCAGTATAATCAATTTTCGTTGGGCCGGGGAACGCACCACCGGCCGCTCGCTATTGCGAGACGAAAATACAGGAACACTGGGACTAATAACGGTGCGCCAGTCCAGTTAATATCGTACGAAATCGGTGTACTCACGCAGTCGTTTGCAGGTCGCGTTACCGTTGGCTAAGTGCAGACTGTTGATGGAAAGCGCCCTCCCCCATCACGACAACAGCAGACTTGCACCCGTGCCGAAATACTTCCTTAGCAGGGACGAAGATGACGAGGCTGGACCCGGGGATAGAGTCGGTCACTGGAATACACGAATGTAGGAAGATCGCATGCATGTGGTTAGACGGTCCGAGAGAATCTGATTCAAAATTGAATCGCGCGATTTTAAAACGGTGATTGTCGCGCTCTCCCCGCGCGCAGCTCCCGAATACGTTGCTCGAGCGATGTAAACAAACGCTCGAGATTCACGGATTCGCGGGAACGAAAGTCAAACGGGTTCGATAGAATACCGAGATCTGTGATGCTTATTTTCTCCGTATCTTATCCTCGAAACTCGTTATATCCCTCTCCCAGACGTTGCGCAGTTGGAGAGAAGCAACTCGATACTGAGGCTCTCGTTCAATCCCGAGCTTTGCTTGCTGGTGCACGGCGGGTCGCTCTTCGCCGTGTAATCCCACGGCAGTCGGGATTTGATGACCTTCTTCTGCCGGGCCTGAGATTGCTGGCACTGTTGGCTAAGTTGCTCCGGTCGACGACGAATGTAGCTATGTTGTTGGTCGTTTCGGCGTCTGGCTGTCGTCTTCCTCGGGGCCACTTGCGTCTGTGGACAGCCCCGGCGGAGGTGTTCAGGAGACCGACTCGTCCAGCATAGTTTCCTGGCTGGATTCGGCGGTGAGAAGTTGTCAGTCTTCCTCGGCGAAGCCTGTGACGATTGGTGCTTCTTAATCTTTTGGCGACTTGGTGTCGAGGTCGTCGAATTTGAGCGATTCGACTTTTTGTCTCGACGTCGCACGCACATCGTCGTCCAAGGATCCATATCCGTCATTGGATTTAAAATGGACTCACGCCCACTGCTCTCACGCGGACCAGTTGGGTCCTGGCGGCGCTTAGGAGTCGAATTTGCTGCCATCCTCTGATCGATTCCTTTATTGGTGGGCATAGCTCGTGACTTCGTGTTCTGAATCGACTTGCATGTAGCTCGATCCAGATTACGCTGCCGAGGATGCTTCTTCGCCGGATCTTCATTTCTCCTGGCTTTCGTCGCCTTAGCCTTCGCCAAAGGCTAAGGCGACGATATGGCTCTCGAATACGTTGCACGAGCGATGTAAACAAACGCTCGAGATGAACGAATTCGCGGGAACGAGAGCCAAACAGGTTCGATAGAATATTGAGAACTGAGATGCTTATTTTATCCGTATTTTATCCTCGAACCTTGTTATAGTTAATGGAATGCTGATGTGACCAAAACGGATAACGTTACGCCCAGCGACACTTTAACGTACCATGCATACCCATGACGGCAAACCCTCCACATGAGATTATCGACCGCACTCATACAAATATTATAGACTCAGTACTTCCACCAACGTGGTTGTATTGTTAAGTCTTGAACCCAAGGAATTTATCCTTATATGTTTATTTAGTTATTGATAATTTTGGTTATATTACCTTTTTCCCTAGGTGAAGGTCTTGGAAATAATTAGGCAGCTGTTCTACCAAATGCACCGTTTATTTAATTATGAAAATTAGAATAAATCTATATAAAATCACAAGTAACTTTACAAATGTTGTAATCGATCTATTCTATTTGCTTTCAATACATATGCACTGATTTCGCGGATCAATTATTATAGATAAATTATTGATTTTAATTATATAAGTTTTTCCTCGTAAAATTCTAAAGGCTCGTATTGGTCTGTACACAATTATCGCTATTCTTTTTGTCTACTGGAGTGCTACGGAGTTTTCGCGATCTGTGCGATTACTGTCACGCGTGGCGCATTCGGCTGTATTTATTAATTGGCTAATTAGGGTTAAAGATGACCCTGACGATGAGTTGAGATCATCTTTTTAAACAATTTAAATAAGCATTTAAACGTAATCATTCCGATTTCACAGTTGAGAAGTGCTGAATGCACAAAAGTACGGTGCGTGTGAGTTTTCGCGAGTTTGGAGGCTCGCTACGTCACGCGGTTGCGTTGTCAAAATGCTGCGGCGTTCGAATTTGCAATCACATCATTCATAGATCAGAAAATATGCGTGTTAATTTTATTTTAGAAATACGTCACAAACGTAACAGTATTTATATTGTGGTTATATTTATGAATACAATATGAAATAAGCGCACGGTATCGTACTTACGTACATGGTTTGATGAGCGTCAGTTAACTCGTCCTACTAGGCGAACCACAAGGGATCTTACAATTCCTCAAGTATACACTAAGCATGGCAAGCAATCACTTCGCACCCATTATGTACAGTTGTGAAATTCTCTTCTAGGGAGTATCAAGTACCGATCTAGTCTAAATCACTTTAAAACTGTTCTTCATTAGCATCTATTAGCTTTGGACTGATTATACTGTGACAGTCATTTATATTATTTTGTGATTGTTTATTCAATTATTTAGTTTTGTATATATTTCACACACATTTAGCGTATGTAATTATTGGACTCCTTGCGTATATTTGACTCTGTCTGTAGTTTGTGTCTCGCGTTGTGTTCCACGCTGTCTCGATCATGTCCACAGTACCTGCAGGGTAAAATCGTTACCTTTTGTATGCGGTGCCGATACCGATAAAAATATCTGTCCCCGAAGGGAAACTGGTTGATATAAAAATTACTTTACCTAGCCTTCACTTTCTACGGGCGCACGTTTTTAGTTAGATATCTTGCCCACTTAGCTCTGTTATCAGTTGTTCAGTGGATTTGCCAGGTTGTTAACATCTCTGGCTGCCCCCTCAGCCCTCCATAAGTTTATACGCGCACGCGATATGCTGCGTTCCACGTTTTTGCACTGCTGCAATCCCTTGCGTTACTCCTCAAATTTCGTCCCGTCTGCATATATCTCAGCTCCGTACAAGAGCAGCGAATAGGTCACCGTCATCAACAATCTTTGTACGCTCGGCTTCAGTCCTTTCATGTTCACCATGAGGCGGATCAAGACGGCGGCAGATGTGCGGCTAAAAGGTCATGCGCGTATTCAGAGTCACTCTCAGATACTTAGTGGATCCTCTAGGTTGGGTTGCAAGGCCTTTGCCCACAATGTCATAGGAATCGTTGTTTCTACCTGTTTTCTGGATAAGGGGGTTAGCCCATGTTAAGGCCATTTTTGTCACTTCTTTGAGAAATTTTTTTTAAAAAAAAAAAGGTAAAAACATAAAGAAAAAATGGCTTAAAATATTTTAATTATCCTAGGTCCCAATTGAGCCACGCGGGTGCTGAATCTACAATAAAAATTTAGGCGGAATTCATCGAGTCGTTTTTTTGAAAACACGGACGCCAATTAAAACATGCAGTTTTAAGAAAAACGCTTTTAATAGTTCAAATTTGATCTACAAAATGAGATCTTGACTCACCATTAATCTGCTATGCTTGATCCGTTGCTGCAGCCTTCTTCTTGCTTGAAGAAATCTTGCAAAGCTGCTTGCTCCTTTTTGGTTTATAGTGTGGCTTATTTTGCGCCAGCGCTTACGTGCCGCTCGGAGCGAACAACCCGTTTGTCATCGCCCTGAAGCACGTAAACGTGCGCGTCTTATAGTCGCACATTTATAGTCTGGATTACGCTTCGAAATTCTTCATTGAATATAATTACTGCTTAAAATGTTGCAGTTTCTACAATTTTGACTCCTGAATGGAGATGTTTCCGATGGAACGTTTAGATCAATGAATTCAAAGATCCGTTGCCATTTTGTCTTTCTGCTCCTAAACATCGAATGAATAATTCTTCTTTAGACAAATCTTCATAGTCTGGTTTATTAGCTGCTTGGATTGCTAGTGTTAAGGGTGGCTTATCATGATGGAATTTGTTGAGCCCACGCTTAGATTTAGCCTGCCACCATTTACACCAACTATTTTCGCCTGAAAAAGTCAGTCGGCGGTTATGTCCATTGTCTTCTCGTCTCTGATTGCGGGTGGTCCTATCTTATACCTCGATTCCCAGGAGTCAGAGCCCACCTCGCTGATTCTTTTACTGAGTCTTTCATTGATCGCGTGGTAAGAAAATATCACCGTTTAGATGTATGTGCAGTAGACAAACAGTTTAAATAATTTACTTGTAAACTAAAATTAACAGGAATAACAAAAGAAATTATCTTCTTATTCTTATCAAGACAAAGGTTGTACAACCACGGCAGTTTGTTTATGAAAATCTCGGCATTCGGTCTATTGTGCCCGATGGGAAACTTAACTAGAACTATGAATTTTTCTATAGGCAGACTGATACTGATCAAACAGTTTATTTTTCTCGAGAAAATTAATAATCTCAGTCACTGCAATTTTTTCCGTTACCTTCGATATGGAGCAGAGTAAACTTGATGGGTCCTTTGGAATAGGTATGATAAGCGATTTTTTCCAATTTGTCGGAAAGATACATGTCGTAAAAGATAATATAATAATATGTAAAAAAATATTGTTTATTACGGACCAAGTATATTTTAGATTCTGACAAGAAATTCAGTCAATGCCAATTGAAGAAGAGGTGTTTGTTTTGTTTTGAGGATATCAAATAAGTTTACAATTTTAAATTTTTCTCCAATGGATGCTGAGACTATGGGCTCCAACAAAGAAATCATTATCATTCTCGATATTCAATTAATTGTCACTTGAGTTTGTAATGTAAAAATTAAGTTAATTCAGACCTATAAGTAATACGGTCTCTCTGTTGAAGTCACCAATAATGTTTATTTTCTTGTATTGTTTGATTTCGCTTTTGAAAATCTTTTTGGAGTAATATGTTTCCGCTAATTTAAAAGCTTTATTAACCTCATTTTTCAAAAATTTAAATTGTGTACAGGTCTGAAAAGTTTTCCTAATTATCCATATAATTATTTCGTCTCATGGGAGCATGGGAATCAACAGTGTTGATGAAATTCGTCTCAAATAGTTCAACTTTTTTATTGATCTCTAAGGAATCAATTATATCATCCCAATTGTATAATTTAAGATCACGAACAAAGACGTTCTCCGAAAAATATGAATAATCGCGATAATTCCGAATTTGATTAAGGGTTGTCTATGTTGTCTATGTGTTGAGGCGGGCGAGCGGTTCCATTCCGAGACATGCTGCCCAGCACTCAGGCTAACGCCCATTGTGCTGTACCTCTTTGCTTTACCGTTTTCTAATCTCCATCGCGCTGAAGCCTTCTGTCCATCCGCTCTGTGATTTGGCAGATGGACTGAAGGCTCTGTTTTCTTAACGTTTCAGGCTGAAGGAAGCATTCCCCCCGCCCCCCGCCTCTGCCCACAAAGGACGGGCACCGGCAGAGGAGATGGAAGGTTGACTCATCCGGCCCTCCACAACATCTGCAGTTTCCCTCGTTTAAAATTGTGCGTTTCTAGAGATAGTATATGACCCACCAGTGACCCGTGAGCCAGCCCACTACCCCCCTCAGCCTAGGCTTCTTCAGCCTACCTATGTTTTGAAGCCATTGTTCTGGCGGGGAGTCACTTAAGATCCTCTTGGCTTGCCTTAGACGTGACGTCTCGCGCCATTTCTTTAGTATTTCCTCCCTCATTAAAAGTGAAGTACTTTTCTTAATTTCACCCGGCAGAACGCCTACCAAGCACTGAGTCGCTCTGACCAGGTGAGCGCCTCTTTCCGCCAGACGATCCGCCTTCTCATTGCCCCGGATCCCCACATGCCCCGGCATCCAAATAAGGGTGACCGCGTTGTTACGGGTCAGGGCCGTGAGGATATCTATGCAATGTAGCACTTCCTTGGAGTAGATGCTGGTGCAGCTGAGGGCCATCAGTGCAGCTCTGCTGTCTGAGCAGATGGTGATGGGGAAACCCCAGTTGCCCCTAGTTAGCTGCACTGCAGCACACTCCGCTATGGCTCTTACTTCTGCCTGGAACAAGGATGCGTGAGAGTCAAGTGTGTATACCAGCTTCGTAGAGCTACCTTGCTCTCAAGCACCCGCTCCCACGCCATTTTCAATTTTGGAGCCATCTGTGTACCACTCTACGCCCGATTGGGTGTAGGGGTGGGTACCGTTGGCCCACTCTTCTCTGTCGGAGATGAGCACTTTGTAGGGTTTCCGGAAAATAATCCTTCGCCCTACACTGTCATACCCCGATGCTTCGATATCAGGGGGAAGGACCTGACCAAATACTTGGTCAAACCCTCCCCCTGCTCCAATAACCTCTCTAATGCGCCACCATGTCTTGCTCGCTTCACCTTTGATAAACGCTTGCAGTGGTGGTATTCCTAGTATCAGTTCCAGGGCTGCTAGGGGTGTAGTACTCGGAGAGCTCGTTACGCCCCCTAAAGCCAGTCTTTGTACTTTGTTAAGTGAGCTCTGGTGAGTTTTCAGTGAGCATTTCTGCCACCAAACCAGCGCTCTGTACGCTATTCTGGGTCTGATGATAGCTTCATACAACCACCTCACGTTTTCCGGTGACAGACACCAAGTGTTGCCAAAAGCTCTCCTGCAGGCCCAGAAGCTATTAATAGCTTTGTCACCTATGTACTTTATGTGTTTACCCCAATTGAGTTTGGAATCTAGCGTCACTCCCAGATACTTAGCTTCATTCACCAGTTTCAGGGGTTTGCTGCCCAGTTGCACTCCCCCGATAGGTTTGACCTTGTATCTGGTAGTGAAAAATATCATGTTAACTTTATCTGGATTCACCGCAGCCGGACGGGTTTACACCAAACTTGCACTATGCCTATCGCATGCTGCATTAGTCCTGCAAGTACGTGCTCGTTGTCGGCTTTCACTAGTATAACGATATCGTTCGCATCGGCTTGGGCAAAGAAACCTGCCTCATTCAATGGTCTTATGAGTTCGTCGATTACCAAGCACCACATCGTAGGAGACAACACTCCTCCTTGCGGCAGCCTTTTTCTACTTTTATTTCTTCCGAGTGCGAGCCCCAGTGAGCCTTCACTCTTCTGCAGCTAGGCATGCGCCAAAGCCATCTCCTAACCGTGTTGCGGACGACATGGTCCTCGGCGCCCTTCACAATGCTTTCTTTCGTGGTATGGTTAAAAGCATCGTCTACATCAAGTAGACTAGCCAAAACCAATCCTGTGTTCTCCATCCCCTTTTTCACGAAAGAGACCGCCTCAGCCAGAGCGGTATCGACCCATTTACTTGTCTGATATGCGTGCTATCTATCGTGCAGGGGATGAGCTACTAGTGGTTCTTCTCTAATGTATCTGTCCACCAGTCTTTCCATTGTCTTGCTGACAAAGGATGTCAGACTGATGAGTCTGTAATCTTTCGGCTTTGAGTGATATGCGATGCCGGGTTTTGGCATGAATACCACTTTGGCGACTTGCCAACATTCGGGTATGTACCCAAACGCTAGGCAAGCTCGAAAAAGTTTTACTAGGATGGGGGCGAGTAAATCGAGCCCCTTCTGTAGCAGTGCTGGGAAGATACTATCTGTTCCCGGTGCCTTGCAGGGCTCGAAAGTGCTCACCGCCCATCTTACTCGGTCCTCGGCGCAAATCCGTCGCGCTAGCTTCCAATCGGCGCAACTGGTCCTTAATACATGCTATTCCACCGTGACCGTATCGTGCTGGGGAAAGTGCGTGTCCAAGAGGCAGTTTAGTGCCGACCTCTCGTCTATCGCCCATTCCCCCGTGCCAAGTCTTATTAGATTTGGCCATTGTGTTTTCGGTTGTCTTAGTAGCTTGAGCAATCTTGCCGTATCAGAGACACTGCTCATGCTATTGCAAAAATTCTTTCAGCCGTTACTTTTGGCTCTTTCGATTTCCTTTTTGTATTTTCTTTGAAAGTCTCTAAAAGCTTCTCCATCGGCTGGATTGTTCGTTTTGTTAGACCTATTAAAAAGTCTTCTAGTCTTGTTCCTCAACGTCTCCAGTGTGGGATTCCACCAAGGTGCTCCCTTTTGCACTGGCTTAGTACGTAATCTGCAGTTGTTTTCGTAAGCACTAACGATGTTGTTCATTAGCACCGCAGTGATCGAGTTCTATCTGATTGCTATATCTACACGGGAACGTTCTGGGCTTTGCCTCCAGTTCTTCAACGTAGCTGGCCCCGTCCATCTTCCTCGGAATTCTGTAGAGTCCAGATTCAGTGCTGCGATCTTTGATTTCGAAAACTATGTGGTTGTGATCCGATATAGAGGTCTCGTCCGAGACCCTCCAGCCCGTGATCGCATTCCCCATGTTTCTCGAAACCAAGATGATGTTAATGACCTTCTCCCTATTACGATATTGGAAGGTAGGCTTACAGTCTCTGTTCGGGAAGTCAAAGTTGGTGGTGGAAAGGAACTGCAGGAGCTTCTCACCCCTGTTGTTCGTGTACGAGCTGCCCCACGCCAGATGGTGTGCATTAGCATCGCACCCCAACAACAGGTCCCACCCCGTGTCCTCACAGAATTTAATTAGTGCTATGACCTCCGCCGTAGGGCAGAAGTTTGATTCGTAAGGAAAGTAGGCTGAAGCGACAACCCCTTCCCGCATGTTACCATTATCGTCTTTGTACCAAAACTTAGCCGGCGCTAGGTAGCGTAAGCAGTACTTGGGTATGGCTTCCACTCTTAGGCCCTTAACCAAGGGTCAGGCTCTAGAGTTGTCCACTCTCCCGCATATCAGCTGTCCGCATCTCCTCAGGCCAGAAATCTTTGTTTTGTATAGCCAAGGGTCTTGGACGAACGATATGCACGTCTGCATCCTTGCCATGCGTCTGGCTAATACCGCCGAGGCGCTTTTGCAGTGACACAAGTTTATTTGCGCGAAGATCACCTTAGGAGCTGCCATCTTTTCACAGATCCTGTTAGGTTATCCTCCTTAGAGGACGTGGGCCTTTCCTTATTATCGAAAGGTCCGCCGTACCTGTCCTGCCTTCTTTCTTTATCAGAGGCAGGGGTGTCCATGCAGTCGGTGGTACCCCCGTCCTTTACTTCATCCTTATCCTTTCATACTAGGCAATGCGCTTTGAAGCCACCGCAGTATGGTAGGAAGTCAATGCGTTTTAACGCTTCGACCTCCGATGGCTCCATTGTGACACACACCGCCGTCTCTACTCCTAAATCGCTTTTCTTGGCGGGGACCTCCTTGGATCTCTTGACCTGCCAGGTATCCATCTTGAGGCCTGGGTTCTGCCGAGACAGCCTTTTCAGGACCGTCCAAGCATCGTGCTTTCCAGGAATAAAATTGTGACACTGAGCAGCTTGGGGAGGTCCTCCAACTTCACTGGCTTGAGGTTAGCACCCGTCCAGGGTACGCGACCTCCTACCTTATCTTTCAGCCACTTCACGTCCTCCTGCATTCTGCAATGAAACACACGTGCTCCCCTCCAGAGCCAGTTGTTCAAGAAGGCCGGGAAGTAGCTGTCCTCCGGGGCCTCGTCTATGGCGTTCTCCACGGACGCTAGCACCAGCTTGCCTTGCTCTTCGCTGAGGCGGTCCTCCGGATACGATTGCGGAATAGCCCCGCCTCAGTTGATTTTTTCTTAAAGTGGAGCTGTCCGAGTCGCGGTTCTTTTTGGCAGGGTCAGCTTGACGCCGTCCCCCGATCCTCCAGTACCGCTGAGCCCGATCAACCCCTTTCCTGAGACGTCTTTTACCTTAGGCGCGGGTCTACTGAGAGTCGATGAGCCAGCGGCAGGGATCAGCGATCCACTATCTCTCTTCCGATTGGCCAACAGCCACCTCTGTCTCTCCGCCTCGCAGGATTTCTTACTTTTGTTCGTTTTCTTTTTCTTGGTCCCAAACCCCTCAGTATTGCGGGCCTCTCGGCCCACGTCCTGCACAGTGTTGTTCCCACTTACAACTGTGCTAGCAGTGTCGCGGTTCGTCGGAACCACGTCCTGCTGTGAATTCACTAATAAGGAGCTAGGGAGCTCAACGTCTGTATGTGCTTTTAAAACTACTCTCTCTCTCTCTTTTCTCCATTTCCATTTACAGCGGGTGTATTTGTGTTAGTGGTCAGGTAGTACTTTGACTCTCAGATTACCCCTTACCGAAGGCAAAGGCGCAGCTTCCTTCCCTCAAACCGGTGGCCTCGATAGAGCCTCCCTCCCTGGATAGCACTGCTGCCCAGGAAGAGATTATACGCCAGCTGGTGTGATAGACAGGAGTTGATCGGTTACCCCTTCCCGGGCCCTTGTACTATCTGGCGGCCTGGGAGCGCCGAACAACCCGGTTTCTAAATTGTACCCGCCAGTAAGAAGAGAGCTGTCTCTTGCCAGACGACCCAGATCGAGGAATTGAGAGCCTCCATAATCTATCTCGCATCGTGTGTGTGTGGTGTACTAGTGTGTCTCTAGTGTGTTGTGTGTGTGTGTGTGTGTGTATGTGGAGTGTTTCCTGACGGGCACTGCCGCATTCGCCAAGTCAGGGGATTGCTCTTCGTTACTGCTCGAGCCGTACAGACTTTCTCGTTCCCCACTCCTCTGTACGAGGGCTGAGGTCCGAGGCGTGCCCGGCCCGGGAGTCCAGCGCCGGACGTTCGTTACAGAGAGCGGGGCTTTCCTCCTACCATACTTCACTTCCATACTCCGAACCAAGGGAGAGCCCTTTTTACGGGGAACCCACACTCATACTGAGAGTGCTTTTTAGGGGGGTCCATTTTCACGCTACATGCATACCCATTCGGGGGAGAGCCCTTTTTACGGGGAACTCTTTCACACGCTTGTGGAGAGCCCGTTTTACGGGGATCCGTCAATCATACTCCATTCACGCTTCGGGTCGGCACGCATCGTTCGCACTCTTGCCGTAAGCCCCCCCCCCCCACCGGTCCACAACAGATAACAAACCAGGCACACGGCAAGATAGCAATCCTTCGGAGGGGATCATTAAGGGTAGTACAGTTAAAAAAAAAATTTTTTATTTTTAAATAAAATATTAATTGTAATTAACCAGCATATTTAACACAAAAAAAAATATAATTTTCTCCCAATTTTGATGGATTTTTATCCATTACATTTGGACTATCGCTAATACTACTATTAAAATAGTATTTATAATTCAAAATACTCACTGTGTCCCAAATTTTTTTGTATCTTCGTGGGATTCTAAGTTCACATTTGTAGTACCGAATACTGAAAATCCTTCAAGAGATAATTAATTTTAAATTAATATTTTGTTTTATACAGTCAAATCCCTCTTATAAAAAATCCATTGAAACGTTATGCTGAGTTGCGCGCGCATCTCATGACGTAGTGCCATGGCGTCGTGTTTTCGCGCCATATGAGTGCGAGAGATAGAAAGACAGAACTAAATAGTTTTGGAACGAGTCGCCGCGAACGTGGTGTGCTGCTCGGTCGGAGACATCAACGTAAGTACTATTTTATAATATATAGTGGAATTACATATAAAAAATAAAAAATCATGAAAATGTAGAATTTTATTTCTGCAATTAATATTTATAGTTTTTATATTATTAATCATTTTTATTTTATTAAATAATATTAACACACATGTTTGTTCAGGAAAGTTAAAACTGTTAAAAATAGTTATAAAATGTAGGATTTTGAAAGTTAGTAATTGTTTATAACTGATTGTAACTTTTTAACAGTTAATAATCTTTATTAACTTATTTAATAACTATTAAATATTTAGTAATTATTATTATAAATATAAAAATAATTATATATTAGTAATTAATAAATTTATATGAAACAGTTTGAAACTGTTTAAAACTTTTTCAAACTATTATAATTAGAAAAAATGTGTGCAAAATCCTACATTTTATAACATTATATAGATTTTAAATTATTATGAATATTTATTACATTATAAACTATTTATTATAAATAGTTTATAATCTAATAATTAAAAAAAAAACTATATATTGTAACGGGCACGTGGTTGAAATGCGTCCGAACGCCGAGGGGATTCAAAGTACGCGCGCAATCGCGGGAAAAAGGGACATGAAGAGCCATCGGGCGGCGCGCGACGGAACCTCGGTGCATGATGGAGCACCGAGCGGGAGAGCGAGGAAGAAGAGCGTCCATCTTGTCCGACAGATTGAAAAGATTACGTGAGCGCGCAACAGGTGCCTGTGAGAGTGAGCCGCGAAAGTGAGAGAGAGAGAGAACTAAAAAGTGCCTTGTGTCGCGCCTCCACCAGCCGCAACCCGTCGTGACCGTGCGAGGAAACGGAACGAGGAACGAGAGTTTTGCGGCATTGACGACAGCAGTGGGGACAGTGAGGAGTCTCCATCCCCGCCGACTACTACTGCGAGCAATGGCTGATCAGCCCCGAGTAAGTCTCGCAT
>JAWWEQ010048633.1:0-15590 GCA_035583055.1 Torymus tubicola | reverse complement strand
TCTCGATTCACCTGAGAACTCCCCATATATATATATATATATATATATATATATATATATACATAATTAACCCAACTAACCTTTTCTAATTCCCCAAGCTAACCCTAAGCCAGATTTCTCCCATGCAGTAAGTAGCTGGGTCGATTCATTGTAGTATGAACCGACAAAACTACTGAAGATTGGCGTGTACGATCCGTCAAGTTATAGAACTTATAATTAAAAAGAGCGAAAAAGGAAGAAAGTGAAGAGGACTGAAGGACCACCCATTTCGGAACTCGTAGTTACGGTCCTGGGTTCATCAGCAGGCACCGAATGCTATAGGTGCGCCCCTGCCTCTTGTAACATGCGAGGATTTAAACGGACAACGCGCGAAATTTGAAAGTAGAAAATAATTATCTTGTATTTCGGTCGCGCGCGAGCCCAGAATTTCCCTCCGATAATTGACAGTCCCTCTTTTCCCTTTTCATCGGCCCTTCCGATTTACAAAAACCTCTATTTTCATTCCTTTCTTTTATATATTGTTTCTTTTATTTATCTATTTTTTTTTCTTTTATTATTAATTTTTCTAACTTAAAATCACTTTTCGTTGTTCCCTCGAATATTCGGGAAATTGCCTCTCGTGTTCTCCGCACTCGTACGTTAGATTAAGATAGAATCCCCCTATATAAATCCGAGTTAGATAAATTGCATCCCCAGGTAGGGAACGACAGATGTCCCGGAGCAGCGACCGAAAATTTTATAATTTCCAGTAACGGAGAGTAACATAACCTCTCACGTAACAAATAGTAAAAACTTCACCCGTGCCAGAGCCCTCTCCACGTACTGTCTTCTTTTCTAATTTCTACGCTCTCCTCTATCTCGGCCCATTCCAATTTTTGCACAACGATTTTCCAATTATTCTATTTGTGTTTTATATGAGCGTCGTTTCAAAAAGTGAGCCCTTAACAGTTATGCTAATATCGCATTCAATTAATTAAAATTAAATACCAGAATTTTTGCTGAATAAATAAACTGAGAAAACGTAGAAATTGTACTATGATTTAATTTAAAATAAGTGTGAAAATACAAGGTGTTGAAAACTTAAACTTAGAAAAGTGAAGGTATAAAATTACATCGCGAGCCGATGTGTATGAGACGGTCGTTCCGGTGAGTCTGCTTGCTGCGTCTCCTTGAATCTTACACATCAACTCCGTGACGCTAAAGGATATACATAGTGGAAAATTTTCCTTAGTGTCCTATTGGCTAAAAATACATTCAATAAAGTTTTTAAGCGGCGTCGGCAATAAAATCAAAGTATAAAAACTTAAAACATGTGCATGGGGAAAACCCTTCAAAATGTGCGACTGGAGAACACATGCATTTGTACCAGTTTTTTATGATAGGGTCATTCCGTGGCTACTCCAAATATGAGGGTAAGTTGACCAAACGGAATTAGGCGTTTATGCGAGGAACCTTTTCGTTACCAACGAAGGTTCATTTTGACCTGTTTTGTTACACGTGTGGCTAAATATAAAATGCATATAGCGCTATGAATATTATTTTTACAATTTTTAAATATTCTATTCATACATATCAATCCTTACACTATTAATGGATTATTATTCTCTTTAGTTGTTAAATTTTACGTTATGATTATTGATTATTTAAACGTAAAGCAATTGATTATCGATAAGTAATAGTCTTTTTTTATGTGCTTATCATAAATTAATAATTTCTTATCACGTATTTTTCGTATTTTTAATATGTTTAAATTATATGTTACCCGTATGGAAAAATATAAACGTAGGAAATCGTAAGAAACCGTAGGAATCCGTTCCAATTCGGACATATTTCGTACGGTTTTGTACGGTTTCTTACGTTTTTTTGGGATTTCTTACGGTTATCTACAATTTTCTACGATTCATAAAATCATTCAAATCAGTATCTAAAATTGAAACGCATGAAACCAAAAGAAAATGTATGAAAACATAAGAACAGGTAAGACAGTATACGAAAATGAACATTTCCGTAAGTTTTAATGAATCTTACAGTTTCCTACAGTTTTCAACATTTATTTACGGATTCGTACGAGTTTATACATTTTTATACATTCTCCTATGATTCGTAAATTTTTTGTGTATATAACAAATTTTTCCTCTCAAAATAGTAAATGTAAGAAACTGTACGAAACTGTACGAAACCGTATGAAGACGTAGGAAACCGTAGGAATTAACCATGCATATTCTACGAAAAATTGGAACGGTTTTCTACAGTTTTGTACGGTTTTCTATGGTTTTCTATGGTTTTCTACGGTTTTCTACGGTTTCGTACTATTTCCTACGTTGGTTTTTTCCATACGGGTATAGATGCAATAAGAGAGCTACCTGTATGGAAAAAAACAAACGTTGGAAATATTAAGAAACTGTACAAAACCGTACAAAACTGTGAAAAACCGTTCCAATTCGGAAATATTTCGTACGGTTTTGTACGGTTTCTTACATTTTTCTGCGATTTCTTACGGTTATCTACTATTTTCTACGATTCATAAAATTCTTCGATTAGTAACTGAAAATTGAAACGTATGAAAACGTAAGAAAATGTACGAAAATATAAGAAAATGCAAGAAAACGTACGTTTCCGTAAGTTCTAATGAATATTACAGTTTTCTACAGTTTTGTACATTTATTTACGGATTCGTACGAGTTTATATACTTTCATACATTTTATTACCATTTGTAAATTTTTTGTGTATATAACAAATTTTTCATGTCAAAGTAGTAAATGTAGGAAAATGTATAAAACTGTACAAAACCGTACGAAAATGTTGGAAACCGTAATGAAATATGTCCGAATTGAAACTGTTTTCTACAGCTTTGTACGGTTTGCTACTGTTTCCTATGGTTTCTTACCATTTCCCATGCTTGTGTTTTTTGTGGTGGTAAAATAGGAGAGTTAAAATGTTATTAATAATATTATACATTATAAATCTATTAATTCTTAATTTTAATCAATTATCGGTTCACTGTATTATGTCTCAATTATGCATTGCTCTCTTGATGTGATGGGTAAAAAATAAGTTGACGTCTGCAACGTCTCGCATTTTTACCTTTTTTATAATATTCAAAGAATATTCGAATCTCCGACTTTGTCCCCGAAAATTTCGAGTGTCGGCGCACCTCGCGAGCTTCGGGGAAGTTTCGCACGTCACACCTCGGCCGATGGGCCGCACCCTCGATCGGCTCGTGATCATTCTTTTGACAATCTGCTGATTATTTACCGCCGCCGGGCGGAATCCAGTCAGCATACTGGAAACCTCGCCCCCTACCGCAGACGAGGTATTCTGCTGTGCTCCAATTTTTCGGAGCACACTCGCCCTCGGCGCTCTACCGGAGACGGACCTTCGGGTCTCGCCAGGCTCTCGCCTCCCACCAACGGCGACCTCATCGCCATGGGCAAAAGGAGCGTCCTAACCCTCGAGCCAAGTATGGCCGATCGCGCCGCTCAGGCAAACAGAGGGTGGCACCTCGAGCAACGCTCGGTGTCACCAGGATGGCCCAGGTACAAACTGGGGAGAGTCTCGCGTGACCGTGAAACGACGCATTCGCATACCTCCTTCTTTTTTTTTAAATGCTTTTATTTTTTTTTTTAATTATAAATTATGCCCCGTAACCTTCTTTTTTTTATTGTATCATGCTAATAAGATTTGTCCGCGATTTATTGTTATAAAGTTTTCTCGTAAAGTGTCAATAAAATCGGTCAATTATTGTCAGTGAAAAAATTACACATTTTTTCTTCAGAATAAAAAAATTTCTCTTGCATTGTTTCTCGAAAATCCGTGCTCCATACGTTTTGGTAAAGAATGTGTGAAGAGTTTTTCATGATTTGAGTTTTTACTAAAGACCGATTTCCAGAAGAAATAATAAGTAATCTAAGAGTTTTATTATTCTCTATAATAATAATGAATATAAACAATGTTAAATAATTTGTTTGACTTCATTTTCGGGTATTCCGAGCTAGCGACATATTTTGTAAAGAGCATGTAAAGGATTTTTGTGTAGAAAGTTCCTGCCAGTGGACGATTAAAGGATAAAATATTAACTTATAGGCAAATTTCTATTGCACTAATTAAAAATTACTAATAATAATTTATAACAGTTGAAAACAATATAATTTATATTTGTTATAAAAAAAATTATTTGTTTTTTATAATGACAATTAATTATTTATTAAAAAAAATTGATTGTGTTTATTATAAAAATGTGTCCGTACGCTACATGTACAGAAAAAAGTTTAACATTTCGGTTGTTTATGAGCGCGTGAGTTTTCAGACCTACGGCACAGGCTCGCTCGTCGGCTCGCGAGAGACGAGCCGCTGCCGTAGGTCTTTGCTCTATGTTGTACGTTCGCAACCCTCTGCAGTTGAAAAATTATTTATTCTTAATAGGTTATCATATGTGATGTGGAACTTTTTTCCCCTTCCGCGCATGGCAAAGCTCGCCCTGAGGCCCAATAACTACAAAAATTACGTTTATTCTTGACTAAGACTATACACCTAAGACCGAATGTCGCGCGGCTAAATTTATAATACGGGGCGCCAGGCCACGACTACTGCTCTCCTCTACACGGCTGATGATGGGCGAAGACAAACATCGACAGGCGAGACACTTCTAACGCACAACAAGTTAACATACACAGAATCTACAATAAAATAAAAGAAAACTTTATATTTAAGTAAGGTCCTTTATGCGAATTCACGCGCGGATTATATAGAAGACGAATTGCTTCCGTTCGTGCCGTACACTTGTAGACATTCCAAAATGGACGCGCACTGGCCTACGCACACTCGACTTACACTCGCGAGAGAGAAAACCGCCGCATGCACAAGATAAACTGTATACAACAAAATATATATATAAATATAACCGAGAGTCGGGGGCGAAAATAATTTGCCCCGCGACGATAGCCAATTTAGCGCTTACGGCAAAGTTGACGTCGCCGCTTCGCCTCTCTCTCCTCTCTTTCACTATCTCTCACTTGGCGGTCTCCTTCTACACTCTCATTACACTCTTAACTCTTCTATCGCACTCGTCTATTTTACACTTCTTACTCACCTTTTCACTACTCTCTCTCTCTCTTTACACTTCTTACTCTCCTTTTCACTACTCTCTCTTTATTAATCTTTTTCACTACGTTTGCCCTTGTGCTCGCGATGGCTATCTACAGCGGGATGCCGAGAAAAACGTGCTCGATGCACGATTTCCGCGTTCATCCCGATTTTCTATTCCCTTTCTCTCTCTCCCTCGGCGGTAGATAGGGCGGTAGATGCTAATTCGGTTTTGCTGTCTATTCGACCTTTCAATTAGCTGACTGAGCGAGGCTCATTAGCTCTGTGATTGGCTCTCCTAGGCGGTAAACCTGCTCGGTAGTCAAATATGCCGTGGTGCCACTGCCACCGGTTGCGCGCGTTGATTTAGATTCATAATTACTTTTCTATTGGATTTTACCTAACAGCATGTGGCAGTAGTGGCAGCCCACCTTTACGGCATAAGTGCCTCCGCTAGGTTGTTTAATTCGCTTGATCTCTTCTCCCCCTCTCTCATGCTCTTTATATCTCTCCTTCGCCGTCCGCCTCATGCGCACCCGCCGTAGTATATACTCTCCCTACTTCTCTCCCTCTCACCCACTCTAATGTTCCGCCTAGCAAGCCCTCTCTATCACACACAGGCCGTATATGCAGCGCGCAGGCTGCCGCTGGCGGTATCTCTCCCCTTCTTTCACTCCTTCACTCAACACGGCTACGCTCTCTCTCTCTCTCTCTTTCTCTCTCTCTCTCTCTCTGTCTCTCCCTCTCACGGTTGGTGATAGTTTCGCAATAATTTTGTACGGGCCCTCATATGTTGGCGCGAGCTTCGCCGAAAATCCTTGGGCGGCGTTGGATAACACATGCACGCGACGCATAACCTCATCTCCTACACTAAAATCTGCTACCTTCCTACCTCTATTATAATATCTACGCTGCTTCTCACTACTGTCATCTATGTGTTTGGTTACTAAATTCTTGAGTGCGTCGAAGCGCATTACTCGATGTTTCCACACTTCAGGATCTAGGCGTAATGTCGGCTCTCTCTGCTCTACTTTTCTCCGCAGGTTCTTCATTGGGCGAGGATAACGTCCATAATTCATAAACGCTGGCGAGGTCGTCAAACTGGCTTGCAGGGCGGTGTTGACGGCGTGGCGGAACTCATAGAGATGGGCATCCCAATTTCGTTGCCACCATGGTATGGTGGCATAGTCATATGGCGGCTACCGTACTCGTTTAACGTCTTCCGTAACACTTGATTATCAAATTCCTTGGCATTGTCGGTTAACGAATACTCCGGCGTCTCCCATCAAAAGAGTATAAGATCTTCCAGAGCCCTCGCTACTGTCTTGCCATCGGCTTTTCTCAAAGGCTTCAACTCGAGCCATCTTGTAAACATATCTTGTAGCATCAACACGTATTTGTACTGACCTTTACTCCTGGGCAGTCAATCATGTCGGCGGCTACTACACACCACGGGCGCTCAACTATTTGTCTCCTCATTAATCCTTGTGGATCTTACTGTGAGCTCTTATAACGCTGACAACTTTCACAAGTTCTGACGAAGTCGTAGACATCTCGATACATCTCGGACGTGATGCAATGGCTATCGTACAGCACCTTCTCTCTCTTCTCCAAGGACACTACTAGAAGCCATCCTTCTCCCCCATCTGTTGTTGGATCTAGCAGAGGGTCCTTCTTGTATCTGTACAACATGCCATCCTCTATCGTCCAGTCTGTGTACTTCGTTGGGCATTGTGTGACCTCCTGCAACTTGGCGACGTACCGCAGGTCGGAAATCTCCACAAATCCAGCCACCTCGGCTTGTTCATCTTCAACATCCGCGAGAGTGCATCTGGGACTTTGTGCATCGCTATGGATGATGTCAAAATTTCTCTCTCTCTCTCTCTCTCTCTCTCTCTGTCTCTCTCTCCCCCCTATGACCGTATGCGCAGCACACAGTCTGCCACTGGCCAACTCTCTATGTTTCTCCCTACTCTCGACAGTCATGCTCTCTCTCGCTCCCCCATCTACTCATACTTCGTGCTCTCTCTCTCTTGTTCGCGCGGCAGCACTATTCCTCCTGGCTTCCGACCTCGTGGCCGTCGTACAGCTGGCTCCCGTTAGGTGTCGCGTCTGTTATGTGCGTGAGTGTTGCCGTGTTAGTGTAGTGTTCGTGTGTATCAGTGTAGTGTGTATGTGTTGCTGGGGAGGCTGCTGGTGGCGTCATCGTGCGCAGCAGCGGCGTCGCGTTCTTTTTATCGGCCGTCCATCATGCCGGGTGAACGCACGTGGGCGCGTTCACATTCGGCACACAGTATAAATGTCTGTATGCACCGTCTATGAGCCGCGCGAACGTGTGGTTCGGCTTTCTTCATCTCCCTCCCTCATCGCGGTCATCATTTTCGTCGGCAGCTACTCCTGGCCATCGCTTCGTCGGTCGTGAGTATTTCTTCTTCATGGGCGCGCACCTGGACAAAAAGAACAAATACCGGGAGTTAACTATGTGTGTGTATCCACATGTAGCGCGGTGTTTGGGGAGTGCGGTAGCGGTTTTTTTTATTAAATTAATTTTTATAAACATTGCTGCATTCAAATAAGCATATTATTGATAGAAATCGTGTCCTCGATGTCTGAGTTTTTCAAAACCTTGGTTGTGAACGTTTTTTCCTCCTTAGTTTTTCCAAAATGGCGGTTCAAAAATAAAAAAAATAAAAAGTTATAGAACAAAAAATGTTTAGAATCATCCATAAAACATGTGTGAATTTTTTCAAAAATTTTTGAGCCATTTTAGAATTTTTCAAAAATTTGATAAATTTGAAATTTACTTAAAAACTTCTGGAAAAAATTTTGAAATATTCTTTCGATGATTCTGAGCACTTTTTGTTCTATAATTTTTTTCGTAAAGCTAATGCTTTTCCATAAAAATATTATTAAAGTATTTTTTGGTTTGATAACAGTATAATCGTCACTTTGCCACTATACGTATATAATATGATACAGCGTTGCCAAGTTCTCACCACGGGAAGGTAGACGATAACAGAGAACCGTTTTTTTTTTATTTTTTTTATTATTTTTTTTTTTTTTTTTAGAATGTTGTTTTCTATTATGGGTATTTTTATTTTACTTGTTTTATTTTAAGAACTTTTTGAATTCGTATTTTGATTCATTTGACATATTATTGCTAGCCATAACCTCAGTCTAGGTACAGCGGAGCAGTATGCGTATCCAGATGGATGAACGTCCTCTGCTAACTCGTTGAAGCGTCGTAGAGAATAGGGAGGATCACGGTAAGCAAATAGAGAGTTGACATCAGGAGAGGAGAATAGCTGGTTACGGATTTTAAATGCATCGATGTTTTGTTTGTTTGTAATATCATTTATTAACGCTCTGGGAAGATCTCCCCTTAAGCGCGGACAAAGTAAATACAATGTAATATAACATTTGGGTTCATAATCGTGTTAGTATATAGAATTACAATTAACAAAAGAAAAGAAAAAAAAATTATTACAAATTAAAAAAAATGTAGATGTAGTCATGATAATAATGTGTAGAACGGAAGGATGAGAGATTGAAGGCAGACATAAGTGGAGAGTAATCGTGATTGAAGTAGTGCCTTGGATGACCCGATCTGCATGCCAGTAGTCTGAAGAAACTATGAAGGACACTTTCCAATGGCTTGAAGTTGCATTCATAGTTAGGTGACCTTATGATAGACGCATAAGTGAGATGAGGAAGAACAAGCGACTTGAAAAGGGCGATGAGGGTTTCCGTGTGGCGGAAATCAACTGTCGCACGTCTGATAAATCCCAAAGTCTTGAGGGCTTTGGCAACGACTTGAAGAGATAATTGGTGATCATGAATAATGCCCAAGTCAGAGATGGAAGTCACTCTGGGTATCGGACCACCACCTAAAGTGTAGTCGAAAGAGATACTGTTGGGCCGTCTAAAATAAGACATGGTCTTACACTTATTAAGGTTCATCCGCAGCCCATTGGAGAGTGATCATTCTTCAAGTCTGTGAAGATCGCGCTGTAGTTGAGAAGCATCAAGGGGACAACCAACTCGTCTGAATATCTTCAAATCATCAGCATAAATTAAAGATGAGGATGTTTTTATGATATTAACAACATCGTTGATGTAAATGATGAACAGCAGGGGACCAAGGTGAGAGCCTTGCGGCACCGCCGAGGTTGACACAATACTATTGGAGATACAGTTAAAAACCCGAACTGATTGGCTGCGGTTTGTAAGATATGAACAAATCCATTTGTGAAGTACTCCGCGAATGCCTACATTCCATACAAATTTATATAAATTATTCTTTTGGGTGTGCAGATTCAAAACAGTTTTTGCAAACATATAAATTACATGACTTGCAAACCTTTTGAGTTCTTATGGGACATTGATTGTTAGAACAGTTTCTTTTATTAAGAGTTTGTTCGAATTTATGAGGTTTTTTAGCAGATGATGTTTTCTTTTTTAAATAACTTTTAGCAATAGCCATACAAACATCTTTAGTTCTAATTTTTTTACCTTTATTTACAACATTATACAATGCAGTAGCATTGGTGATTGCTGTTTGGATGTCTTTGACAAAAATGACCCACGTCCAATTTTTTGATCGAAATATAGGCAAAAATTTATTACAAAATTGATCATGAAGATCTATGCCACCCATACAGTCGTTATATAAGTACGCATAACTCTTGGAAAGTCTAATGATTTTTTCTCATTCTCAATATTAGAGTATCTTTCAACAGGAACAGTAGGACTTACGTCAGTACCAGTAGACAACATTGAAACAGGCTTAGAGTCCATTACAGTAATAAAATATATACCACTGTTTTTGTCGTACATTGCTTGATAACTTCCACGCTCATCCTTTTTTTTATCAATGTGATGCTTAACTGGTATTCTGTCTTGTCTAAGAGTCCCTGGTGCATCGTAGTCCAAATTTTTTCAAATGGATTAAAAGATCTGCAGAACAAAATAGTTATCGAAATAAACGTGATAATTTTGTCAACTACGTGGAGAAGTAAGAGACAAAAACTGTTGCATCGTCTGAATTACAACGCGACTACCAAGAGAAATTTTAAGTAAAAGATTACATTTAGCCAACCCCCACAATTTTATACCAAATCTAATTGTTTTGGATTTGATAAATTGTTTGAAAGAACATCGCCCAAAATATTTTATCATCATCTCGTCGATTGATAGTGATGTTGAAAAAAAACCAAAGTGCTTAATATTTTTTTAAAAATATTTATAAAACGCCTTACTTGCCAAATTTTGTCCTCCGTATTTTCATCACCAGGTTTATGTAGTTTTATCTTAGATTTAATTAATTCAAATTGTTTTACACCCATGCTTGAGACCAGCAGTCTCGTTGAGCCAATCTTTTGTTGAAGCTACTAAAAACTAAAATCCCAATAAAACTGTTCAAGTTCTTTAGAGAAAGTTCATACCCATATGATCAAGTACAGTCAACAATATGATTTTTAAGTTCAAGAGAAAAGAAAAATTCGAAAATTTCAGTCAAAGAGCTATCTAGTATTTTTTTACAATCGCTACTTTTTAAAAATATTTCATTTTCTAAAGGCTCGTTATATTTAGTTTCACCATCAACCCTTTCATAAACATGTTTTCCTCTACAATATTTAAAATATATAAATATATTGGAAGAAAAAAACTGATTCAAATTTGATTTATTGTAGACATTTATATATTTATCACCGTGCAAGTAAAAGTCTTCAAAGTACTTCAAAAGTTAGAACACTCTTAAACTTTTTACAAACAAAATATTTTAGCAAATTTTAAATTGATAAAAGAATAAAAAATACCCATATATGAAGCATACAACGTTGTATCATTTGCAGTAATGAAATGACGATTATGCCCTGTCTTCAAACCATTGTAACTTTTTATCCATTACGTAATAAATACTTTGATAGTTTTTTTGTTGAAAAGCATCAGCTTTACGAAAAAAAGTTATAGAACAAAAAGTGCTCAGAATCATCTAAAGAGTATTTATAAATTTTTCCAGAAGTTTTTGAGTAAATTTAAAATTTTTCAAAATGGCATATTTCTGAAAAATTGTAAAATAGATAAAAAATTTTTAAAAAAATTCACGCATATTTTTTGGACGATTGTGTACATTTTATTCTATAACTTTTTTTCGTAAGGTTCAAAGCTGTCAAGAAAAAAAATCATGAAATTTAAGGTCATGTTGTTTCACAAAAACCGCCATTTTGGAAAAACCAAGGCGGAAAAAAGTTCTCAACTAGGGTTTTGAAAACCTCAGACATCGAGGAGGCAATTTCTAGCAATAATTTGAATGCAGCAATATTAGTAAAACTAGATTTAGAAAAAAAACGTTAAAAATTCGTAATTTTTTTTTTCAAAATGCAAAAAAAAGAATAATGATTTTGATTTCTTTTACAAAATAAGTGCCAGATTCTGAAAGAGCGTCCGCGAAAACTGCTTATATAGAATTTTGAATAAAAATGGATTTGTTTTTCTAACAGCACAGTGGGCTGGAAGTTTCATGTCTAAATTTAGCGTGTTGCGCATTAATGGGTTAACTTTTAACCTCGCTGTCCTTATCAGATTATATAATTGATTTTTATTTATTACAAAAAATTCTTCATTATTTGTAATAAGAAATTTTTATAATACAGGATTAATTATTTATTATAAAAAAATTTATTTATCATATTTATTATAACTCTTTTTCCACACGCTCTCTGTACCAGAAAAGCTTTGAATTGGCGCTTGTTTATGAGCTCGTGACTTACCAGACTTACGGCAGCGGCTTGCTCTTCGGTTCGTCAGAGGCGAGCATCTGCCGTAGTTCTTGGCTCGACGTTGTACGTTCCCAACCTCTCTGCAGCTGATAAATCATTTATTCATATTAGCTTATCATATTAATTTTTAACCTTTCTGTCCTTTACAGATTATTTAATTAATTTTTATTTATTACAAACAAACTATTCATTCTTTATAATAAAAAATTTTTATAATACAGGATTAATTATTTATTATAAAAAAATTTATTCATCGTATTTATTATAACTATTTGTACCTCGCACTCTCTGTACAAGAAAAGATTTGAATTCACGCTTGTTTATGAGCGTGTAACGTCCTGAGTTTATTGTTATGGAAAAAAATAAAGATTCCTGGGAAATCCGGCTATAATTACCTTACGCCGAGCGCTATGCACCAGATAAATTTGGAGAACGTGGTTTTAAGATTCGGAGGAACGTGTGTGCATTCTCCGTAGCCTCGAGAAGCCTTATCGCCGGGTTCTGTTCGTTAATTTGCTTACCTTGTTCTGCTGCGGTGACGGCGCCCGTTGGAAAGAGATGGTGGAATACTCGAGGAAAAGAAGGTGTTTGAAAAAGAACACGTGGTTTCTACTGTGGCACTAACTTTAAAGTTTTATTAAGTATTTTCTTATTACTAATACAATGGTTTTACACTGAGTCCTGTCTCAGGTCACAACTCGGCGTATGTCGCGAACTAGTCACGTTAAGTTTAATCGAATCTTTAGAGCGGCTGTTTCGCGGATCACGGACTACTATTACTTTCACACTTGCGTTCGGTAGAAATACTTTAACGAGGGACATCGGGCGTAACTGAGTCGCGGATCGCGGACTTCTATTGTACTAAGCACTAGTTTTGGCAATTTCGGTGTCTTATATACTAAACAAAGGAGAAAATGATTGCCAAAAACTAGGGTAATAAAATTTACAATTGCGTGATAACATTAACGCGGCTTACTTTATCTAAATATAACAAATGAAAAAATGGTGAGGAATGGCCATGAGTTTTATTACGGAAAAATTTCGTTCTGGGAACCATAACTTCTAAATTAAATATCGCAGAACGTCGCACCTCCTTTCTTAGAAAGGTACATCGTCCCCAATGCATAATAAGCAAAAACTCATGACATTTCCTTTACATAGAATACTTATTGGCTAATCGCGGACAATGGTATAATGTAATTTTATGGCTTCGATTTGGTCGCGATCAAAGGTGTCGTATAATAATTCCTCATTGTAAAGGGTGATGTCGACGTTAAATCGATCCCTGTAGAAGGTGTACATCAAGGTGGGCCGGGCAGATATTACTTGTCCACAAGTCCGGCAGTTTGTGTATCCCCTTAGGATTTGCACGTGGCAGGGAATTAATCCGGGCAGAAAGCCTAGCTAGACCAGTAGGTTTTTCTGGCGATCCGTCAGATTTCTGCTCATCGTGGGTATCTGTAATCAAATCACTATTAGATCCTATGATCTCTAACGGTTTGTTAAAACTACGAAGGAGCATAGGGGTATAAATGGGTTCGCAAATGTCATCAGTTATGATGTCATTTTCTTCGAGGTTCCTGGTAGACGTGGGATGGCTTGTGGGTTCGGTGTTGCCTAAGTTGAACCACACAATGGTTGATTTACTAGGGATAGGTGGGGTTAGGAAGGGTCTAGGAAAAGGAAGTGTGGTGTACGAAGGACCGCTCGAGTGAATTTTCGGGGTCAATATTAGCTGAATTGGAGCTGTCTGGATTCCTTGACTTCGGAGTACGATTATCTTTGGTGGATATGTCCTGGGTACGGGTTGGTAGGTGTTAAACCATTTCTTGTAAATCCAATAGACTGTCAGGGCTGTGTTGATAATGCCTAGAAAGATTGAAATCAACCAGACGTAATATGCTATGTGCAGGTGAGTTTTGATGCTACTTAATCTTGAGTCGTCTTCCTTGGTGGTCCTTGGAGTAATTGACAGATTTTTTGGATGGCTGTTTAGGTTGTACAGTGCAGAGGTACATCCGGTGCCGCCTGTATATCTTTTGGGCTTGAGTGTGTACTGCTGGTCAGTAGCAGATTGAAGTAATCCGTAAGCGTTGATGATTTTGTTAAAAGTCGAGTCAACACATTGAATCGTTATGGTGTCGTTTGTGGGCGTCGAATATATCCAACCATCGTTACTCTATTGGAAGAACGTCCATGTGGTCAAGTTGTGTGGCCTGATTGGCGTATTGCATGTACTTGAGTCGAAAATATGCGAATTAGTTCAGGCTTGCGCTTCGCAAGAGTCTGTTACCAATGTGGTAGGAGCGTTGCAATACCAATGTCCCAGGTATTTGGCACAGTCTTGTAGATTTTCTTTGTCGTGAAAGACGTGATGACCATCGTGTTGGGTCATTATGATGTATTCATTTGGTGTGGTGGTATACTTGGAGTACCCTTTTCCTTAGGAAATGGGTATAGAGTATATTCTGAAGAGGTGATAGTAATTAGTCGCATAAAAAGGGAAATCCAGGCTAATGACAAGCCTGGATCTCTTTTTGATTATGGCTATTGTGATAAATGTTCTGGCTATTTTTGATGGTTTCTGATTTAAGTAGGTTGTTACGTTTAATAATCCTACAGTGTCCAGGAGGTAAGAGCTGACTTGGTCTTTGATGGCTGCTTTTGTTATTTCCAAAAGGTGGTGGTGGGTAATTTCGCAAAGGTTGCAAAATTCCTTTATGGATGCTATCCATTTGTTTACGGCCTTGAGAAATCTAGAGGCAGTGTAGCCAGGTTGTGGCGATTAATCGCCACATTAACACGGGTTTTAATTACTATATATATTTGTTTACTGGCCACACTGTCTAGAGGTTGTATTGAGGATGTGGGTCTCTTGTATAGTGAGGTCATAATTAGATGTTATTGTCCGGCGGAGTTCCTTTATGCCTTCTGTTTGACTTGTCACAGGGATGAATTTCGATGGTAGAGTTGGAATATATTGGAGGTGGCTGAGGTGGAGGTCCTCCTGATCCAAAGTAATCGGTTGTTGTCGATGGTATCACAAGAGTGTGATAATTTGTTTAGAAGATCTTCATATTGTGAGGCCAATATATCGTAGGATACGCGAAGATTATTACATTTCTTGAAGATGTCGGTGCTTTGCTGGTTATATATTGATTCAGGCTTGATCTTTTCCAGGTCGATGGTGAAGATAGTCGTGCTATGATCTATCCTAGTATATACTTGTGCTACGTACTCGAAGTAAAGCCCATGTTGATGACCTTTTAATTAATCGAGGTGGTATGAAAGGAGGGGGGTGGGGTTTACGGTGGCAGATACTATCACGACTACGAAGATTTGTTCCAGAGCATGCATCTAAAGAAATAATAATAAAAAGTGTTATAGCGCTACGAGGTTCTAAGACATGCATAATGCAGTCTAAAAAAATTTTGTTTAACGTGTATATGTATCGTTATTTTGATCACGATTGTTATTATTTTTAACGGGGAAGCATGCTGCACATATTTTTTATTTATGTTTTTTATTTATTTAAACCAGTAAAATACAATATGTTAATACATGATGTATGATCCTATAGAGGTAAACTAGTTACTTGTACATAGGCTGGCATATTAGAATTACTTAAAACTACTTCAAACTAAAACAATACATAGTAAATCTTTTTAATTACAATGACATGCTCAATGCTCAATAAATGCAAACATATTTTATATATTCGATTT
>JAWWEQ010048632.1:0-15603 GCA_035583055.1 Torymus tubicola | reverse complement strand
AGCGTACGAAACTCCAAAAATTTTGAACTAATCAGCTCTCGAGTGGCAGCGCCCTCACCTACCGCCGTCACCGCCCACCACCTGCCGTCGCATCGCCAGCGCGACCGACAGAGACAGGCAGGTCAGTAGTCTTCTGTACAGCCATGAGGCTGCCGCATGCGATTAGAGAGACGCGCAGAGGACGCGCTCAGCGAGCAATGAAGAATACCTCCAATTGTCGGGAAATCATGTGATGTCGAATGTTCATAAAGAAAGTGAAACGGTGATTGTGAGTTGTGAGAATGTATGTGTGTGATCCCTTTTCTCCGCCTTCCTCAGCGTAGGTGTCGTACTCTCATAGACTTCGTGCCTGCCTAATAAATAAGTTGTGACGTGTGGTATTGGGACGTGGCGAAATACAACGTTACAAGGTATATAAAGAAATTATTCAAAGTTATAAAAATATTTTTGTGACTTTGAATAATTTCTATGTCTTAAAAAAAAAGAAACAGCAAGCCGCGTGGCATCCAACCGCCCGCCGCTCGACATGCAATACTGGCTCATCGGGCTAGAAATGCCATGGGCCAGAAGCCTTGTAGCTTATCTATTTTTATAATTTAGATATATTGAAATACCGTTCTGGTAAAGTAATTCTGTATGTGTATTTGTATTAAGAAGGAGAATGAACATGAAAAGGATGGTCTAATCTCTAACACATGTTTCCTTATAAAATTAACGGATATTTAGATAATATAAAGTAAAACATGTGTGTTTGTACTCCAACAAGTTAATACAGAAAACAGGTAGTATCTACATCTGCGTTACATTGAATTTACTTATAGGTAAAAAATGTGTAACAAATGTGTTAATAAAAGTGTAACCTAATTCGTTTCATTTGGAGATATAATAAATCACAACTTTGAGATTTCGGAATGCTATAGTATCATTTTAAAATATAATAATTTTCTATTGAATATTTACTCAATATTAATAAATTACTCTATGAGTATACTCAACATATTATATAATTTAACATAGCTAGCAAGAATTGTCTTATTTTAAAAATCCACATTGATTTTTCTATGATTAAATAATAAATAATAAGTTGATACAATTATAGAAAAGTTGTTTTTCAACTGAATTCTATTGTGTTTAAAATATTTAAACCGTATGATTTTTCGTGAATTTTCTGAAGCAGTTTTAAGTTGTTTCGGCAACTTTTTATAGATATATAAACATTTTTGAAACTTTATGAAAATATTCTTTGAACATTAAACTTTTATTTAAAGATAATGCAACGATGCATTCATGCAAAAACTAAGTTTATGAAATGTTTTTTTTAACATGCAACTATATGAAATAGTACATTACGCTACGCGGGCGGGAAGGAAGGCATTCTCTCCTCGCGAGTGTGCTTGCGCACCCGAGCCGAAGGCGAGGGTCGCAAACACGCGGGGATTGATGCCTACCTTTCCGCCCGCGTAGCGTATACTATTTTTTCTCATGTATTCCCTGGAGGAAAGTACATTATTGTCTTCTCACCCTGATCTCAGGGTCTTAAGTGGCACATAACCTCACGCCTGAAACTGCGAGGCTTGTGCGCGTTTCGAAAATTAGAGAACCGCGCATGCGCGTCGCAGTTTCAGGCGGGAGAGAATGTGGCACTTTCGGCCGTGAGAGTAGAGTGGGAAGACAACACTTTCCGACAGGGTATGAGAAAAATTAATAGTTTTCATTTAATAGCATACTAAACTAGAGATTCATTGAATTAAAGAGATTTCATTTTTAAACAAAACTCTAATGTTTCTCAAATTGTTGAAAAATAATTAATAAAATTATGACTTAAAAAAAACTGCAAAAGTAAAGGAAGATTCTATAGAAGAGTCATCGGTATCCTCTTTAGCATCACACACTAAACTTACTGCACATTAAAGCCCTTTTTACTGAGTTTCAGAAATGTAGGAAAAAAAACAAAATACTCAAAATGAGTGGTTCGTAAAATATAATTGACGCATACGACAGACAGATCTCCACGTTTTTTCTATTTATAACTTCAAGTAGCATAAAGAAAATGAAAGTTTAAAAAAAGAAAATAGTCGTTGAACTAAATTTAGTTAGTAACAATTGTTTATATAACAAATTTAAAAAATCGCTTTAGAAATTTCAAGATAACATTTTTTTATCTTTATCAGCTCAACCCTAATGTGGTATATAACGTTTTTAATATACATTATATAAATAGAAATAAGTGTATAAATCGGTTAACGAGAAAATATTCATGTTTTTTTTCAAACAATATTATTGTCGATAATTGTAAATAAATTAACATTTGAAGAAAAAAACTAATAAATACAATAAATAAATGTATATATTAGTTATATTAATTGTAAATAAAATGATTTGTCTTAGATCCTTCTTGTTATTAAGTCAACCTTTAATTAATCAGTTATTATATATGTAAGGCTCTAAGGTACTGGTATTATTGAATATCCTAAATTTAATGAAGGAAGAGACTCATATACATGAATCCCTTGAACAATGAACGAGACCTTTGCTCATTTACATATATAGTGTATGATTAAATTCAAAATATCCTCTTATTACGTTAACCTTACTGCTTATAGATACTACAAAAAAAGCACTACTACTTTTATCAAACAAATGTATCAATCACGCTCACTGGAAACATCGCACAAAGTAGAAACCACCCTCATCTACACCTCTCCTCCCCCCGCATCACTGCTACCATAATAAAAAAGCGTTCATCCAGTCTTATATATACATACGATCTACACGAACATTCGCGCGAATTCTCAAAGACGTATAGCGCGAAATCATCGCTGCCAAATTTTCCGACTCGTTAGCCCGTAGTCTCAGAGTTCAAACTCGATCGCGCGGATTACTCGATCGCGTATATATACGCACCCGCGGCCCAAAGCGGAAAGTTCGCTATTTGCCTTGCCGGCGGCGCCTTTGACTCTAGCGAGCGAAGCATTTGAATAATGTCTTGACAAATCCCTGCCGCTTTGCTCAATCAGTATGTAGAGGGGGAAGAGGTCGGGTGTTAAGTGTGAATGGAGAATGGTAGGGGTTAGAGGAACAGGGGAATCGGATACTCGAGTATTGAGAAAAATATTTTTTGTATATTTTTGTTTCTTTTATTACATTTCTCTGTCTTCTCTTTCCACGCCATTAAACCACTATTAATATATAAACTTTAAAAAACCACCCAACACTACCAGCATCAAAAGAATGAAAAAAAAGGGGAAAGAACTCACGCGTACTCCACCTTCCACACTTTCAAAGAGCGCTGCCCTCTCGACGCACTCTTCTATAGCGTGCGTTGCCCTGTCGTTGTCTTTTTCTAGTTTCTACGCTACACCTATACACACGCGCTTCATAATTGCGCAACTTTCTTCTTCCTTTGGTATAGAGTAACTTCGAACTTTCTCGTAACTTTTCTTTAAGGGTTATGGTCTCGCATGTGTGCCTATGCGCGTTGCGAGGTTGATGTATTTGAGAAGAATCGGTCGCGATGGATAAATCGAAGCGTGTGGCGCGTGGAATTGGGACTTGTAATAAAGGAATTTCGGTTATTGATATAGATTTTGGAGGATAGAGGTATAGATGGAAGTGAGAGGTTGAGATTATTCGCTTTATAGAATATGAAGATGTTGAAAGAGTCAAATTAAACCAATGCGCACTTTTAATTAATTTAATCGATTCAAAGAAAACTTTGTGTAGTATATATTTACTTTTATTGTAGCTACTGAGCAAATTTTCCGTGTTAAATTATATTTCATACTGGAATTACATAAACATCCATTACTCCTATCATAGCATGCTTTTAATGGTTCGACCGTTTATTCATTAACTACAAAGTAATTTATATCGTAGTATTTTGATTTAAAATTTTTGTAAACAAACTCACCTTATTTCTAGAAAATACATTTTATTCTTAAATTTAATCGAATCACTGACGTGCAATTCTTTACTGCTACTACAGTTGTACTCCACGCCATTGAGAACACTTTGATGGCTTAATTTGACAGTAATAGAATAGACAGATTCGGAGCTATCGATCGCGTCTACTTCATCAAAATCTTATGAGTGAGCCAGACAGGCAGAACCAATGATTGAAGTACACGCGCGCTAGAAATTCTCGTTGATGCCGTCAGAAACACGATGCCTATGGGAGAGAGAGAGAGAGAGAGAGAGAGAGAGAGAGAGAGAGAAAGCGAGAGCATGTAATACCCTACAAATGCGCTTCAAAATATATGGGGTTGGGTTGGGTTGGGTTCAAATTTTCTTTATACATCGACTATTTATTGCTGGGACGAACCGATTATATTTCATGAAAGTATTTTACATTAAAATATAAATATTGTAAAAATTTTTCGGTCCTTCAGATTGTATCCAGTCTTTCTTTTTTTTTTATTAAAATGCGGTAAATTGATACTTCGATAATTTATGCTTTTAAACATATTGAAATGGAAGAAAGGAAAAAAATATGTGGGAATACATGAGAAATTTGATTCAGTAAAAATTCAATTCATCAGAATTGAAAATATCAATAAAATTATGATTACTTATCATTGTACGACATAAAGTATGTTACAACTTTCGCCATTCGCCTTTCGTTAAAAACTTTCCACGCATTATCAACCCACTTGACCAATTAAAATTCGCCAACACACCCACAAAATCCACGTAAACCCTATACTTTTCCCCTTACATACCATCCTCCTCATTTACGATCAACGAACCTCAGCCTTCCCTCCCTGTACTACCATATAGAATCTCAAATCACGTATGAACCTGACACTCCCTCCTCTCCCGTTCGCACTGCACACGCCCCGCGACATATCAAAGTCAATATATACTACTACCATGCGACCTCTTTCGTACAAATCCAATACCTGCATGCACTATACTACGTACGTCGCCGTCGCGTTTCATACATTCGCAGTCGTTGCATATATACCCCGCAGTTCTACTCCCGCGCCGATGTTTAATTAATATGCATCTTACATTAAGTTCTATTGGTATTACGGAAATTTATGCAAGCCCAGGTAATCCCTGACTATAGTTTATCATTAGTCTACGCGACGCTTGCTATATAGCATCAAGAGGGGGGGGGCCTAAAGTTACCCTCGGGCAAACAACAAACATACAAACAAACAAGGACGTAGTGATGGGGCGCGTACGCATAAATCGTCTACCCTAGCGCCGCGCGTGCGGTACCGGAAATTCGTAACTTCAAGACATCCGTCATACACTTCGCGCAACCCGACGACGACGCGCATCGAAATGTTGCGAGTGACTTTGTACCCTGGTGTATAAGAGAGAGAAAGAGAGGGGGGGGACGAGAGAGAGGATATCTGGTTATCGTTTCGGATATGTGCGTCGCCGGGATCTCGAGCGGGGATGAGAGATGAAAAAAGTTGTCGTGAGAGATATAGTCGCGCGGACGCCGCGGAAGTTGGGTATACGAGATTGTAGGGATTGGGATTGGCGGTTGTGTATAGCGGTGTATAGGTATGTCGGTGTAAGGATGGGTTTCGCTGGTGCAGTACGTATAATTATATATGTGAACTTTATGTTTGTTGGTTTTCTGTAGTACGAAAATCGATTTTAAAGTTATGTGCGATATAGTTTTTAAGTGTACTATGTAGTTGTTGAATAATATATGTAAATTTTCATAAAAAATTGTCTATTACTTGTCTGAAGAAAGGACAAAAAAAAATTGAAGCACACCTCTAAGAACCGATTTTTCTTATTCTATCATCGCAATGAACGTAGGAAATCGGGATATGATTTTTCAAAAAATTTCAATTCATCTTTGAAGCTCTGAATGCAAAATAAGTAGTTTTTTATTATTTTCATCAACATGATATTGATATTGAATGATTTTACGTTCAATAACATGATTTTTCATTCACTTTAAAAACATTAGAAAATATTGGTTTCTTGCCAATTAATTATCGAATTTCAAAGTTGAACATGGAAAATGCGACGAAACGTGTACGCAGTTGAATAATGAATTTTAGGAATTAAACACTGCATTTTTGCTCAATCTTCTTCAACGCATTTTCTTTAGTTTTCAATCGTAAAAAAATTATAAACGAATTCTGTTACCAAAAACTGCTTATTCTCCATCCAGAGCTTCAAAGATGAATTGTAGCTTTCTGAAAAACACAATGCCGATTTGCTATGTTCAAAATCGTTTTCGTTTATTGTATTAGTTATAGAATAAGAAAAATTAGTTCTTAAGGATATGCTTCAACCTTTTTTTTCCTCATTTTTCAGACAAATTGTGGGCAATTTTATTTGAAAATCTATATATATATATATGAATTGAAAATTTACGTCCGTTAGCTTTTTCAGTTCTATATATAGAGTTGTAATACCTCAAAATTTTGTTACATCATTTATACACATAATGCACATATTTTCTAAATTAATAATCAATTCATAACGTCTTTTACTTCGTTATACTAAAATTTGTAAAAATTAATTTTCGTAACTACACAACGGACCTCTAAAACCCCCAATCGAGTTATACTTCGTGCTTCTACTCACAAAAATCGCACCTATATATAAACTTCTACGAAAATCCTCCCCGATTTCGATGGCAAGAGCAAACCGAAGACGACAGCGTGTATAGACGGCAAGTAAACGGCGGTGCGAAAAGGGACTAAGTGAAGAGGTCGAGAGGTGGAAAAGAGGCGTGAGCTGAAACTTTTGGCAAGTATTGTATGCCCTGAGGGGGCAGACGTATGCCGCCGGAACGAGGAGGCGGCTCTGTTCTACCGGAAGCTGCTACGAAGAGTAACCCCGTCGTACGAGCGCGTGTTATGAGGTATTGCAAAGCAACGTCTTTAGGTGATTTTTGGGTTGCGAAGTATTTCATTTTCATTGTTTTATTAATTGTTACGATTTGTCTTGTTTAGTGTGTTGTAAGTCACTGTTTTAACGCAGAAGGTTATATCGTAAATATTTTGTGGCGATTATGTTTAGTTTGAGGATTTAGTATAATGGACGTTAAAGTGAATAATATTAGATTATGAATTTAGGACTATATTTTTGAATATATTCGAATCTAAAATTATAAGAAGCACGCGGTATTGCATTTTCATTTCAAAATTTTTTTTCGTAATGAATCTTTTCTAACAAAATTGTCTGTATATGAGAAAAATAATTCAGTAGGAATAAATAAAATAATAAATGAAAAATATGCTTTTTCTTTTAATTTCACTATTTCAGAAACGTTGAAAGCAAAAAATCATATAACCTCAAAAAGACAACATGAAAACTTGTCTTTGTAAAGCTCAGCCATACTTTAATGCATCTTTAATGCTCACAGAACGTTAATTACTATTCATATAGGTATATCAAATTTTCATAAAGTGATTCTTATTTTAACGAATCAACATATAGACACCGGCTAAACTATAACACCATCCAACTTCGCTGAATAAAGAAAAAAAATAATACAACCGATCTCTCGCCGACTCCCTAGTGAACCGCATTTTTCACACCAATACGAGACTCTTCAAACTTTCCTTCCCTTTTGCTTCTCCTCCTCACTCTCCCCTTTACCTCGGCCGCACTTGTAACCGCACTTTCCATTTCTCCCTCTGCGCGTACAAGAGCCGCGGGAAAAAGTGGACTTTTAATTTCCCGCGTCACCTCGTGCGTTTTACTTCGCCCTCTATATACCACCTTCTTCTTCTTCTTCTTTTTTCTCTCTCTCTCTCTCTCTCTTTCTCTTCCCTTTTCGCCACTTCTTTTCCAGCGTTGCTTCTTCAGTCCCGTGCGACGCGAGGAAGACGCGTCGACGTATAGAAGAGAGAGAGAGAGAGGGAAGGGGAACGAGGAAGGGGATGGGAAAAAGCTGTTTTCACGGAAATTAACGCCGCCGGCGCCGAGTTCGTATTTCTAATTATTCCGCTGATGCGAGGAATAGGAACTCGGATGATCGGCGCGCTGAGGTTTCGGGCGCGTGAAATGCAAGCGACTGCATTTGCCATGGGATTACGATCATATGCGTGTGAATAAGATATCGAATAGCTCGGTGAAAGATTTTCTCATATAATAATTTTAGAAATAAGATGTTTTTTGATAGATTATTTGATTTTCGGTTGAATAAAATAGTATAGAATTCAATAATGATCTTTCAAGATAAATATTCAGAAGTTAATTAATATTTAGTTTGTGATAGTTTGTAAGTATACTCATATGTACCAGCCTATGTATAGGTAAGTTATATGTATCTTTCTGGGATTACTCTATACGTAAATGGTATGTTTAATAATGCATAAAAAAATAAATAATTTTATTTATAAAAAAAATGTAAAAATGTAACACAAACCTCAGCAAATACAATATTATTTGTTGTCGTACATATTGGTTTTCATTTTCATGCAACTGCATTTGATTTTCAGACATAGTGAGGTATTCCACTCAAAAGACTTCTTTAATCCGTTGATCATCATTACAACGATTTCCATACCAAAACTTAATGTCTAACACACTTATAAAAATCTGTTTTTCTTAAAATATTTTGTTACTCTTCTCAATCATCATCACATCTCACCCTCTTTTCCCTAAGACTCATCCTCTTGCATTACCAACGCATAATTACCATCACAACCGCGCATCTTCGTCTCGATATACCACCAGGACACGCGGGCGCGGGTGCGAGGAAGTTAAGTGGGACAAGGTTTGCGCGCGACCCCCGCGCGCCATAATTAATCGGAGTCCAACTATTTTGGAAACTTGAGGGATAGCTGGTAGCCGCGGTAGCGGTAGCTGAGCCCAGGGAGAAGAGAGAGAGAGAGCAGATTCTCACAAGTTGTATCGCACCTGCAATCTGTCTAGAACTTCGTTGGCCCTCGATCCTCGCCACCGCTACCGCCGCTGTATATCAGCTCTTGTACCAAGGAGAGAGGAAGAGAGTTTGAGCTATAAAATTGGCCGCTTGAATAATGAATAATGGATTAATTGAGGCTGGGCGTGGCGTTTGTGTGGTTGTAGTGGTGTGGTTGAGATTGAAAAATTGGAATGGTGGTTGGAAAAGTATAGTGGTTCGGGGGAGATTACAAAAGTAAATTGGATGTAATATAATGTAATGAATTTGCTGTTATTTTCAAATAAGATAAAGTTAATAATTAAGGATTTTGATTTATCTTGAGGCTCATCAAACAGAATGCAGTAATATTATTGAATGTTAGGGTATCCGCATGGAAGTACAAGATGAACACAAAGAAATTCTTTACATTCCGTACATATACGTACAAAGAGTCAACTTATACCACATTTTATTAAAAAACTATTATGATTCACGCTCGCTTTATTTCGTCTTGTCCAAAGTTTTAGCAAAATAATATTTGATAATTTTAATTTTTTAGGTAAAAACTTCAAATAGTTCAAAGCAAATAGACACAAGCAAACGATATAAACAATGTAATCGATTTAATACAATATAATTATGTAATAGAACATCGGTTGTCGCTAATGACATATAAGTCGATGCGACACTAAATAAATAAATTTAAAAAAAATATATTATCACCACTATAGCGCTTAAATTAAGCGAAAAATTCAGAAGTTCATTACTACTCATGAACCTCCTTACCAAAGTGTCAGCCGCAAAAACAATACACAATCTCAGCATTGTATATAAGACGCCCGCTCTTCGTCTTCACTTCCTCCACCTCCTCCTTCTCTACATTCAGCACTTTCCATCTCTCTCTCACTCTCTCTCTCTCTCTCTCTCCCTTTCTCACGAATACGCCATCAGAGTCGAGCTCGACGAATTCACTTCCTCGCTCCTTCTCCACCTCACCCAAGCTCTCGCAATTCATCCCTCAGCAGTCGCTTGCCAGCGAGAGCAAAACTCTCTACGCCCGCGCGAGCGCGCATAACCATTTGCTTCGCCGGCAAACTTGGCCCCCAGATTAGCTGCTACACCGCGCGACCACTGCATTTGACTGACGCGCCAAGTTACCCCATTATACGACACGCGCTCGCGCACGCGCCTTCTGTATCCAAACTTGCAAGCTGCGAGCGCGCGCGTGTAGAATTATGGAGTAGGAGTAGAAACCAGCAGCAGTAGTGTTGGTGCGGCGTTACGACGGCGATTCGATTAGCCTGTAGAGTCCGAGAAAAGGAGAGGTAGAGATGTGTATTAGGAGTTTGGGAAGATGGAACGCGTGTGGTAATGGTAATGCAACGGCGCGAGCTGAGAGCGAAATTCTAATTGATCTTTATCGCGTAGCAGATGTATGCAGATGGGTTGGGTTCTGAATAGATGCAGATTCGAGAAATATATCTCTTTTCGTGGAGGATATTGAGTGGAGAAGACTGGTTTATCGTTTAAACATTTTTGTAAATCTTGAACGTTTTTACTTAAAACAAATATATAACGAATTGCAAGTTTTTGAAGCACGTAGTTTTTCTTGATCTATTATTTATCTTGTAATATACAAGAGAAATGTTAAACAATTGAAGACAGATTTTTGACATTATTTTAATTGCACATGAATATGAACAGAAAATTATCACTGATGAATATATCTAATAATTATGATAATAACGCTACAAGAAAGATATAACAATTTTTAGCTCAAATTGAATCTCCTTTTTTCTACTTTTTTTTCTTAATTAAGATTTTTTTTTTTTTTTCTACTTTTATTTTCATCAATGGTGTCAAAAATTTGTTTTCAATTGATTAACATTATTCTTTCGTACTAAATTAAAGATAGAAACATTGAGAAATACTAAACGCGAAAGATGTGCTTAAAAAGAAATTTTTCGGCAGTTTTGGAAACTGCTCTTATACTTACATGTTCAGAATACCCATAATAATAACAATAATATTGTCATTCCTTCAGAAATACTATTTACAACCATTAAGAAACATTTATCTTCTACTAGACAAAATATCATTTTCTTACCCTTTCTCACCAAAAAAGGCTTCGCAATCCAAAAACCCGTAAACCCGTTTTCTCACGCGATCCTCGCCTTTTCTGCCTGCCGATGAAAACGCATTACTCTCTCCGTCGGTCTCGCAAGAGAGACATAATCATCGGCCTAATTCGAGGTTGGCGTGCTGAGCGCTAACGAGCGCGTTACGCGTCTCGCTAGGGGGAAAAGCGCCGTCGTCGTACGTGGGAGTTATAAAGGAGGCAGAAGCTCGCGCAGTGCCTATATGGCTCGACTTTATTTTGGATCGAGCTAATCGTGGATAGTGGAGTAAGGTTTATCTTAGCTATTTTTTGAATTCGATTAAAGTTTATATTCAAGTGTTTATTTTATGAAAATTATTATTTATTTTTGTTAAAAATCCATCTAATTCACTTACTCCATATGGCTATATATGCCCCCTTTTTATTCTAGTTCTAAATATTTACAGCACAATTCTATAAATAACTTAAATTCAAGTACACCATTCGTACGATAAAATTTTAACCATGCGTTTGCTATTCTTACGACCTCCACTTCATAAACAATGGACAAGGATCGAACTCGCCCCAAACGTCTCAATATAAAGCTCGAAACGTTTGCCCTCTCTTCCGTGCTACTCAAACTTCTTTCTCCAGCAATCGAAAATTCAGTCAATTCAACCGACACCTTCAACAATTCACTTCTTTAAATCTCCTTCAGAATAATTTAATACCCAGCGCGCACTCAACCTAATTAAACTTTCGCTCAAGTGCGCTACTCCGAGCACATATCACGGCTACATCTCACGCGTTCCACTGACCGCGATTAATTCGAAATGATTTGGCGTTTCGGGATACTTCACGATTCTTCCGGCGTGCCGGATGAGTGAGCCGTAAGTCAACGTCAATTCGGTTTCGCGTTTTCGTGGATTGAGAAGCGTAATATAACTGCTCAGTCGGTTTTTTTTATATATGGATAAAAAACATTTCAGATATGCTAGGGATTAATCTGCTTAGTATATATATATATATAGTTTTATAAGTAAATGTAATAAGACAATTACTTGATCGAAAAAATCATTTTTTTCTAAATTTGATATCATATAAAATAATACTGATAGTCTATTAAAAAACCGCTGCCAATTCATTGGCCTGTTGCTTCTTCAAACTTATATTGTTTGTTCTTTTAATTAATTGTAATTATTTAAATCTCTCCCTGCTAGAAATTCGTTTATTACGAAATGGACAGAATCTTAACAAATTGGTAAGAAAAATGGCCAGTTAATCGTCAGCGATGAAACGCTTTTTCTCCCATTATATGTCCATTTAATAGATTGGCACTAAAATGACATAATCTTAAAATTTTCTTTTTAATTTTTCTTACAAATTCGACATTAAATTGAATGATATATAACTTTAACTGATAGTTTCCTACTATATAAATAATATATGAAGACCAGAAAAACGTTTACGATAGCCCTTTTAGAAATATTTCGAAAACTTTCTTTTTTTGCCATTATTTTCTCTCTCTCTCGCTCTTCTCAAATATAACTAGACTTTTACTACTCATTTTCTAACAAAAAAACTGTCTAACTTTAAAACCTCTTAAATAGATAAGAACTAGCTTGTGTCAATCTACGATAAACTCATTCTATTTTTCAATCTAGAAAATGGTCAAATAATAGGAGAAAAAGCGTTTCATCGTGCGCTAGAATTTGGAAAAAAGAAATACCTATTTTAACACCAAAATAAATACACAGTTATTAGCTATAAAATGTTTTGGATTTCCACTAGGGCTCTTTTGAATAAATTATCCAAGTTATAGATACGAGTTTTTTTATTTTTAACAAAATTTTCAATTTTTTTTACGTTTATGTTAATAACAAAACAACTGTGATAGCTAGATTTTTTTAAAAATATAGGTATTTAAATGCTATACATCCGATTCAGATCCATACAGCCGTTCTCGAGAAATTACAATTTGAAAAAAAGGTAAAAAAAATTTTAATCTCAAATATCCCTGAAACTCATTGAGCAATTATTTCGTCCAAAGTACTCGACCGAGAACTATACAAAATCTACTTATAAAAAGAATTTTGAATCGATTAATTCAATTTTACTCCCGTTATCGTTGGATATACCAATCTCGTTCTTTTCATTTTTCAATTTTTCACAAAAACTAATGAAAAGAATGGTTTCAAATTTTTACAGATTATAGCTATTTATATCCTGCATTATCGTGATTATTCTCAAAAAAATTAACCAAGCTTATGCTTTAAAAAAAACACACACACATTTTTGTTAATAACAGAAGAACTGTGATAGCTACAGAATTTCTTTTTTTTCTAAATGTAAATTTTCATACTCTTTCGAATGATATTCATCCGATTAAAATATCTCGATCCTATCATTAAAAAAAGCAAAAATAAATTTTGAGAAAATAAAAAATTCGAAAAAAAAAACAAAAACGCATCGGCCACATAAAAAAATTTATTTTTGACCAGCATCATACGAAAAAAAAAAAAAAATGAGACCTGTTCGGTTAAAATCGACCGAGTAGAAGCTGAGATCTAGACGTATACACACACACAGACTCACACATATACATCCATGCAGACATTTTTCAAAAACCATGTATTTTAATTCCTAAAACCTCGGAAAACAATTATAAAATATTTTCACAACAACTCAAAAAATTACTATCACAAAGCTTCCTGTAGGAGGAAGGAAAATGTTGTGAATCGTAAAATTATATATGTATAATTTTTTTTACTTTATATACCTACCCTTCTGAGGACATCATACTTTACTTTTTCTTTATTCTAAAGAGCTCAATAATTACACCAAATAGTTTAATTATTAAATATAGACGTTCCTAAATTTGCAAGAGATATACGTATATATACGTGTTCCTAACTATAAATTAACTGAGGCCATGATTTAGTCGAAACAGTGTCTTGTCTCCGGTAACGTTATTATACTCCTTCACTGGAAACAGACAAATACAGCAAGACGACGCGCCGAAGTACTTGCCCACAAAAGTACTTACTGCGCCTCAGTGATCATTTCGTACAACTTCTAATTAGAAATAATTACCTTTGACGTTCAATGCCTCGCTACACGAGCATTAATTAACTCCCGAGGAATCGGAATTCTATGTTTGAGATTTGGAAAACCGTTTTATCGATATTTACAAGTAAGGTGAAATTAATAATAGTAAGGTTTTATTATAATGCAAAAGAACTTTAAATTGAATAATAAATTATAAATTATTCATTTGTTTATTAATCGATTACTACGGTTTCATTAATAATGGAGTGATAAATTAAATTTGAAAAAGCCAACTGCTAATAAATTAATAGTTTTATTTATATTTGTTATGATATACTTTATAATATAAAATGCGTGTTTTAGGTCGGTATTAAAAAAAAACAATGAAGTAATATTTAGCTTGTCGATGCATTAGTATATTAGATCGTATCTAGGTATTGCTACAGATAGCTACCGTTAGATTGAGTCTTCGGTTCTGCTATAAGAAAAAAAGGCTTTATGAAGTTTCACAATTTTGTCATTTGATTAAGGTCTGTTCAAAGTTTGTTCTTTTTCTAAAAATATCATTCGATAGTTTAAATTGATACATTGCCTTAACACGATAATATCTTTCGAATCGACTGTAGCATTGCGTAGCTTCAGTCGAATAATACATCGTAGATCACGTACATCTTCTTTGGCCACCCTGTTTGCACTTCTTAGCCTGAGTGATGATTTATAGAGTTCCAACAATTGGCTTTAGTCACGACAACTATCAGCTGTTATTATATAAGATTAGTCTGTAGGTACATGGGCCGGGACTAGTGTACGTGCATCAACCATACGGAAGATTTCGTCGTTGATTACGGTCTATCAATGAGTTGCCCTAGAGTTTCATTGCTTCTGACCCTAATTAGTCTGTACTTCATTGTGTCTTGCTCCTTAACGGCTCCTTAAGCTCCTTAAGGCGATCAAGATGTTATATGAAATAGGGTTCTCAATAATCCATACTAGCGCAGTCTGCAGAATAAGAGCAAGTGTTTCCAGGTAAGATAGACAATTGATTTTTATTGCCTAGTCCAGGTACAGCACCTACACGAATGAGGAATACAACAGCGACGCGGGTCTCGGATTTGCTTGAAATTTATGGGGTACTTTTTTTATAAATAATGAGACACGTGTCTTGAAGTTTTTCTGAATAAGCCCTGATTATTGAGATAGAGACCATAAAATTATTGAATTATTATAACATAAAACTACTTAATTTTAATCTCAAACAAAAATAGTACGGATTACATTATTTTTCTTCTTTTCTCTATAAATGGATGTATAATTAATCATTAGATAAGTGTGCTTGTTTACTCATATAAAAATAATAAAAAATTAAAACGAAATTCTAAAATCGATTCCTTACTTACACGCAGAAAAATGTCCCATTAAATATTAGTAGAACGTCTGCTAAACCGCAGACAAATTCATATTCTAAGGCTTTTCAATACATTATTATCAATCAAAGGACGCGGCACCGTCCTGCTTGGCGAGTAGGAGCGAAGTGACGTCGAGCGAGTAGGGCGATGCCGCTTCCTTATATACGTTGTGTTGGCCTTTAACCTTACTTTTGGTTTGGCCTTTTTTCCATATTCAT
>JAWWEQ010048631.1:0-15603 GCA_035583055.1 Torymus tubicola | reverse complement strand
CTGGAGGAGTAACGGTAACGGGAAGGTAAGAGAAGAGTAAACCGCTGTGTGTAAACAAGCGGTGTTGTACGGGAGAAGCAGCTGCTAGTAGGTAAGGCTAGGTGTAGCCAGCAGCCTCGTTCTCGCACCGGAGTGGGCAGCAGTGCCATCGAGCAAGGGGCGCTCAAATAGAAAGTAGCCTAAGCTTTCTACAATGAAAGCTTGAGGCCAGTGTTCATCCCGTGTACCACTGCCGACTGCCGGACGGCAGGGTTTCTTTGACGTAGAACCCTTAGCAAATATGTGGAAAAAGTAAAGTACGTGTAGAGAACCTTACCCCGTTACAACATGTATACTGAAACTGAAATCATGCTCTCGAGCGCAAACGAGTTGGTAAAAAGTGTTAAAGACGCCACTGCAAGGCGCCACGAACATGCGCGACTCAAGAAGTCATTTAGAAGGACTAATTATCATGAAATATGATAAAATCATCTGAAAGATTAAGAATTGTACAAGCTGCATATACCACTAGTTGCGATAACTTTTATGTAGTAAGTTACATATTTATAACTGATGTATTTGTAAATTTAGAATCAATTTAAATTTAGTATATATATATATGTATATTTTGTAAAGTGTATTAGTAAACAAGCTTTCGTTAGAGAACACTACTTGACTAGAGTAGTATGGAACTGTCCGCCGTACAGATCGGACGCAAAAGTAGTGGCTCTCGCGAAATTCACCCTCAATACGGCTCCGATTAAAAACTTATAAACTTTAATAAAGATTTATCTAATGTGTGTGCACAGTGTGTGTATTATAGAAACTAAGTGTTGGCTTATTTATTAACCCGCTGCCAATAGGAGTAAATCCTATCCCATCAATAACTTTTTCTTTATAACTAAATATTTATTACTTTCTTTTCACAATCAAGCATATTTTTATAATCAGCATTAAATTTCTCTTGTAGTAATTCAAATTTTCTTCGGATATCCAATATATTAAAGATTTTTCGTTCGTCTTTATATGATTTTTGCTTTCATAGTATTAGAGTAAATTTTGAATTACTATTTTCCTTTTATGAGTACGTTTTTTGTGATTTTTTTAAATATTTTAATCGCAGGAGCTTATTTGATTGTATCAACTGATTTAAAATAATTATTTTTTATAGCAATTTGTACCTGTTGAACCAGTCTTTTCCAAGTTAGATCAATGTATTGAAGATGTTTAACTTTTTAATATTGCCTGTACTGTTTGACAGCTTGAGTCCAGACGTGCTGATACAGAACATGGTAAGCCACATATTTTTTTTCAAATTGCATAAAATATTTACTAACTATATGTATTTTATATGTTTCAGGAAGGAGAAAAAATTGGGGAGATGAAAATAATTCATTTCAGTGATTTTATCAACATGAGGATTAAATGCTATTCACTCAAAACATCATTTTTTAAACTTTGGCGAAGACTTTCTCAGGCACCACTTGATGGATTTTCATGGGATAAAGTTTAAAATACTCGCTTCACATTCAACTCTGCGCCAAAGCTCCGGTTTCTGGAAATTTTTTCTCTAAGTATGTTTTTAATGCAGAAAACCATAAAAACTCAAAAAAATGAACAAAAAAATGTTTTTTTTTTTGCATTAAAAACATACTTAGAGAAAAAATTTCAAAAAACTGGAGGTTTGGCGCAGAGTTGAATGTAAAACGAGTATTTTACGCTTTACCCAATAAAAATCCATCAAGTAGTTCCTGAGAAAGTCTACGCCAAACTTTATTTTTTGAAAAAATCATAGCTCTCATTACAATAGATTTAGTGACCTGGATTTGATTTTTTTTAACTACAATTAGTTATATTTATAATATGTTTATGTATTTTACATGTACTAATACTTTAAATTGTTTTTTTAAGTCATTTTATGATGATAGTCTTATAGGTGTTAGACCCCCTTAAATTGGCATCATTCTACATTAATATGACATAATTAATTTTAATTAATAGTTAATCATTAATTTTCCGTCATATCAATAAGAACTAAACTTTTTGGGCGTTGAAAAAGTTTTTGAAAGTTTAAAGATGACATCAGCTTAAAATTTTGAAAAAGATTCATTTGCATTTATTTTACAACTGGCTAAAGTTGTTAAATAATGGAAAACGTAATTACAAAGAACTCATGAATTTTACAATTTGAAGGTGTTCCAAAGGATCTTTTCAGAAAAAAATACTTGGATGGAAAAAAATTATTTATTTTATAAAAAATAAAATATTTTTTATTTTATTTTATTATTTATTTATTTATTTTGTTTTTAAGAATTGTTGATTAAACAATTAAGGGAAAACAATTTTTATCCGGGGAAAGCTTATTGCATACGGTGACGTATGCAGCGCACGGACTAGAAGGCTAAACGTGCTCCTCTTCGCGGAGAAAATTCCAAACGTGCAAGTTTTCGTGGAGGAAAGGCCAAACGTGCTCCTCTTCGCGGAGAAAATTCAAAACGTGCTAGTCTTCGCTGAGGAAAGGCCAAACGTGCTACCCTTCGCGGAGTAAAAACATGTGCTAGTTTTCGTAAGGGACGTCGATATTAAAGTCATGTGTCCTCACTTTTCTTGCCTAACCTCCCCCCTTCTTATCACTAAAAGCCTTCTTTAGTCAACAATCTAAGGGCTTTATAAGTAGTCCACGACACTGTAATTACGATCTCCAAAAGAATGTTTACAGTGGTTTCCAGATATTCCTCGAAAAAATCTTGGAGCTGTACGAATCCAAAATTTCAGAAAGTAGCAAAACAACGGTTGTGACAATAACCTCATGCCATATCTAACAACCCTTTGTTCATGGAACCTGATAAGCGAGATTCCCCAATTTACAGTAGTTGAGAGAGCCTCAGGGTAAATGTTCAGCAGCGAATGCACAGAAAGTCGGATGCTGAGCTGAACTATAACCAAAGCATGGAAAACAAGTTGGACAGTCCGCTACTGGCTGAAAGTATCAAAGAGAAGTTTCTGGTTTAGAGAGTGTCAAGAACTATTTAGATTCGAAGAAGGAGTAGTACAACATTTAGCTGCCGAATAACTGGGTGAACCAGAAGCTACAGCTAGGCAATCCAACCATGCTTCAGCGAATCTTGTAGCCTCAGAATCTCTACCAGAACGACCGTAAAATCGCCAATATATCCAAGACGGAGATCGTCGTGGAGAAGGTCCAGACCGGCGAACTTCATCCCTATCCGAACACCGTCAACAGCACATGAAGAACTTATGTTGGTCCTTCCACTCTGGTATCACACTTTGAATTACACTCTGAAACTGATATTCGTAGATGGTTGCGTTCCAAACGTTGAACTTGCTCTCGCCGCCGTTCTCATCCAGGAACTACGTTGCATCCTAGCCTCTGTACACGTAAAAGATCTTATGGTAGCTGATTTAGTACATGTGCGGATCTTCTGATGCCGACTGTGAAGTCCTGTTCGAGTTTAATCTTCAGTTTTCGTCATTGTGCAGTGTAGTGACTATCTATCTATCTATCTGTCTCTCTCTCTCTCTCTTTCGCTCATGTATGCAGCGCATCCGCACAACAGTTATTGACGATGTATCGACGGACGTTCGAATGTGCACAAGATCTTCTTTGAGATTGATGCTGAGTCTTCGTCTGTGTTGTGCCGTAAAGTGATCCTTTTCGAGGTTATGCTATCCAAACGTGAAGTGTATACATAGGTGAGATAGTGCATGAGTGATTTAAAGCCAACACTAAGGAAGGAGAAGAAGAGATCAATACCGAGACTGTATTTGTATAAGTATACCTCTGTCTCGTGTTTATCTATTGATAATAGTTTTCAGTAACATGATTAAATACATTTATTTTAATTATCAAATCAAATTTTCATTCTGATATTTTTCATTTTGAATATTTTTAAATTTCTTTTAGTAGAATTTCACTGAACCTTTTAGTAAAAAACTGTATTTTATCTCGTGTTTTGTTAGTACTACAGACTGTAATTATTATATAGTCATACTGTAATAATTTCAGTAAATATTGTATTATACTTTTCGTTGCATAAATATGTTTATGTGAATTTTATTTTAGTAAAAGAATTTCTAATTCATTTTACTGCTTTTTCTTTTATTTTAAAAATTGGTTATTATTAGAAAGTACATCATTTTACTGATACTAAAAGTCGCAATATTTGTTTTTAAATAAAGGGTTTTAACAAATTGCTTTAATTCATTTTTAAAGTTTATAGTACTTACTAGGAGTGGCTGAGGGTTCCGGAAAACCAATTTTTTTAAACTCACAGAGGTTATAGATAATACCATACTATAAACCTCTGCAAAGTTATAGACCCTAATGCCTTCCCAGAAAAAAATTACAGCTATTACAATTTTTAAATATCTGTCCGATGTACACATTTTTTCCATGTTTTGTTACTTTTGGCTGTTGGTGCTACAAAGAAAATATATTGGATTATTTATATAAATAAAATATATATTAAAAATGTTAAATATTCAAAATCAAGTGTTAAAATTACTTTGAAAAATGTTATTCTTAATTATTTATCATTTCTGTAATATTCATATTATTTTCTTTGGTTTGCCCCTAATCCTATATAAAAAAGAGATGGACTTGAGATTGTCACCTCTAATGATGGTGATTGGTCGATTTGAAATGAACATGTAAAATTTGATTGGTCTAAGATAGAGCGCGCACTAACACTGCTAGTATAACATAAATGCTATGTTAGAGCTGATTCTTTTTATGAGTTTTATTGTTTTTCATAATAATTTAAGTAGATTCATATTTACAATTTTCCTGTACAAAAATAATGAGCTCCAACATAGTATTTATGTTATATTAGAAGCGAACCAAAGAATGCAATGTGAATATCACAGAAATGGTATATGTTTACTTGTAAAAAATTTTTCAAAACTAATTTTAACACTTTATTTAGAATATTTAACATGTTTAATGTACATTTTATTTATATAAATAATCAAATACCTTTTCTTTGCAACACAAAAAGAAAATAACAGCAAAACATGGAAAAAAAATTCAAGGTATAGAAATAACGAATGTCTTTATGAGTCAATATATGAGTTTTTATTGAGACGACGATTCGGTGGTTTTTGTCACCTTCTTCAGGTCTTAGGTCTAGTTAGAATTAGTCCATTGGACTTCGTTAAGTGTAGCACCATATAGTCTTATTCATTGTGATTTCTTTTTCAATAAAATTTAAGTGTAGCGGTATACACTGCATGAAGTATCGAGAAGCTGCTCCTCTTGCCGGGGAGCGGCAGCACGAAAAGCCGAGTGGCGGTTACGTATGGTTGTTCGAGGAACAGCTACTCGATAATGAGGGACTGCTACCCAAAATCCGGAAAAGGAAAACAGGAGAGGGGATACCTTGCTTCCCCCACCACGCGCTTCGAGCGTCTGCTACTCTACCATTGAGGAGCTGCTACTCGATCGTAGCTGTGGGACTGCTCCACGGCGCTAGAGGGACAGTTCCTCCATACTTCTTTCAGTGTAGTCATATTCATTGTGATTTCTTTTTCAATTAAGTCACATGAGTGTCTAAAATATATTTTAACATGGAAACAAATTGAAATTTTTTTCTTAGGAGGTATTAGGATCTATAACGCTACCGAGGTTTATGTTATGATATTACCTACAATTTTTGTCAGTTGAAAAAAAAATTAGTGTTTCGGAACCCTGAGCCTCTCATAGTAATTATTAAGTTTTTAAATCATGAATTCAATCATAATTTTTATGGAAATAGGTACCTAAATATGTTATGCGGATGTTGGCTGTGCTTTCTTTGTGTGGTATGAACACAGCAGATTGTAACTATATTGTATAGTACATACGAACTGTAATTATAACATAGTCACAGTCATACTGTAATAATTTCTTTGAATTTTGTATTTTACTTTTTGTCGTATAAATATGTTTATGTGAATTTTATTTTAGTAATTGAATTTTTTATTTTACCGTTTTTTTTTTCTTTTATTTTACAAATTAGGCACTATTATAAGAAAGTATATAATTTTACTGATAGTAGAAGTCACATTATTTGTATTTAAATAAAGGATTTTACTACATTAGTTTTATTCATTTTTTAAGTTTGGAATATTTTTTAAGATGTTTCAGTCACAGGATGAGGTTGTATAGTGCCTCTGACTTATTTTATGCTTCCTATTTATTTAGCGGAACCATGAGAAGGATGCTGACATAATTATTGCTTTCCTGTGAATGAATTTTCTTCTGCTTTGAGCTTCTGCAGCTATAACTCTGGTGTCGACTAAGCCTCATGATAACTGCTGTTGTCTCTTCCACTAGTGTGCAGACATTCAATGTAACACTATTTAGTTGGTTACTCTAGATATATACTATTCCTTCAGCTGAACGGACCGTGGGTTACAGCTATGGTTAGCTCTCCAGTGCATTTAAAAACATTTATGATTATAACAGTTATTATATCCAGATATAGATTTAAAAGTGCCAATGAAGTGCAAGAGGATGCGTCAAGAAGGCCAACGTCACTAAGGTGTCAGCTCAACTCACATTGTTAGGAATATATTTTTTTGGGGTCTACAGAAAGTTTGTATGTTGCAGCTCTCTCTCAGTATAGGTTTTCCAGACATCAATTCAACCTAAAAAATTATATTTAATAGTTTTATGTAAAATTAATGTTAAATAGGAAAGAGTTTGGTTTCATTATACTTTACACTTTTACATTCAACTTATTTGTGTTCAGATAAGATGTCAAGATATAGTTGAAAATCGACAATTGTATATTTGGACATTATAATTATTTTTTATAGTAGCTCGTCAGGAATTGATTGTACATGAAGATGTTAAATGTTAAAAAGTTTTGTTTTATCATATTCTATAACTATTAGATTTTACTTTTCTATGTTAAGCTAAATTTTATCAAGTTAAGTAACTCGTTAGGAATTGGTTTTACGCACCTCATACTGCTTCTTACGATTTTATTTATAGCTATTATACTTAATATTTCTGTCAAATTGAATTACCTTAAATAATAAGTGAAAAATATTTATATACTTAATATTAAAACATTAAAAATCGTTTTCGTAGATTTAGATCATCGGGAACTGATTGTACATGAAAATGTTAAATGAGAAAGTTTTATTTCAAGATTATAACTTATGCAATTAATATTTTTGTGTAAAGCCAAATCCTTGAACAATACGTGAAAATCCACTATTTCACGTGTATTTAGGCATTAAAAAATCGTTTTTATTGGTATAACTCGTGAGAAATTGATTGTACATGAAAATTTTAAACAGGAAAAAAAAGATTCATTTCAATGTTTTCTATAACTTTTGCTTATTAAACCAAATCAAACATTTTTGTATTATTGAATTAAATAAAATCTTGTTAATTTAAAACTGAAAATCTACCATTTTGTCTTTGTAGGCGTTAAAAATCGTTTTTGTAGATCTAACTCGTCAGAAATTGATTCTACATGAAAATGTTGCAGGAGAAAAAGTTCTGTTTTATTATAATCTAGAACTTTTACATTTGATATATTTGTGTAAAATCAAATCCTCTCGAGTTATAGCCGAAAATCGTCCATTTTATGTATATTTAAGCGTTTAAAAGCGTTTTTATAGGCGTAACGCGACAGGAATTAATTTTACATAATGTTAAATAGGAGAAAATTGTGTTTTATTATTATCTACAACTTTTGTATTTAACATTTATGTGTAAAATCAAATCCTCTCGAGTTATAGCCGACAATTGTCCATTTTTTTACCTCTATTGCCGTTTTTCGCATTTGGCTTAGTAAATATTGCTTGTAGCAAAAAAGTCCAACAGAAAAAAGGTGCCTTTTAATTAGTTTTAGCAGATAAGCCTGTAAATCTTAGCTTCAAATTAATTTTGCCAGACATTGGGCTTGATAATGTGATATTTCTTTGTGCTCGCATTTGAAAACTTTCTCATCGATCTTTCTCATTTTAGAACCACCACTTAGGTATAATTAGAGGAGTATTTTCCTGCAAGCCCGATAAAATCGGTCAAAAATTCGCTGAAATAATCCAGCTAGATGCGTAGATACGGACGTACATACATACATACATCACAGAAAATGCTTAAAACGCACTTATTTTGGGTGGAAAACACTTTTTATACACTCAATTGTTATTTTTTGAAGACAATTTTCCCTATGGTGAAATTGGCTCTCCCGAGTAGCGGTCGTGCCTAAAAACTACTTACACAAAATATCAAACTGGCTTGCCTTAAACAAACTACACTGAAAAAAAAGGAGCGAAAATAACTTTATACCCACTTTCTGCTTCCAAAGCAATTCTTGCTTGGCATAAAAGCAATTTGATCTTGGGTTTCGAGCACAATCTACCTTACCCTCGAAGCGATATCAAGTCGAAGATAAAATGGTTTAGTTATATTTGCATCAAGTTTTCAATTTCGCATGGGCAGCCTTAAGTGACCATTCTAAAATTCTAGATTTCTGATAGAAGATGTAGAATTAGCGAACTCAGAAACTTTCAACAGAGCATTTATTCGAAATTTCGAAAAATCAAAATTTTTTCTGATTGTTAACCGCCGAAAAGTTTTATACAAGATGATACCTGAGGTCTCAACTGCATTAAAGTTGAATGCAAAAAAAATGCATAAATAACGGAAAATTAAGTACAGACTTGTAACGGGAAATGATGTGCCAAAAACTCCTTACGGCTTATAAAAGTTAGTATAACTTAAAGAAAAAATTTAGAATTATTTTTGTATTGAAATTTTAAACAGAGTCAAAAACAAAAACATTTTTGTGTTAGACATTTCACTGACAGAAAAATTTAGAAATTTCAAATTTCGTGTTTTTATCAGAGTATCAACCACATCAAATTACGCTGAATAATAATATAGTACGACTAGTTAGTCTCAATACACTTGAAACATTATGTTTAAATAAATATTTATTTATTGAATTTATTTATTGAAAAAACCAGTGCAGAACTCACAAAATGGTTGATATTTCTAGAAAAATAATTTCTTTTGCTTTTATCACGATTTTTTGGAAAAAACTTAAAATCAACATTTTGAAAAACGTGATTGCGCTATAATAAAAAACATATAAGAAATATAAAACCGTTTGATTTTTTCATTTCAGATGAACCAATGCCGAGATTTCATAAAAAGCACAGACCCCTCTCTTTTTTAGTGATTTATGTTCAACGGCTATTTTGAAATATAAAATGTAACTGAAGTTAATAAGAAAATTTTTTTTTTAACGGAGTGTGCGAAACTCGCTTTCTCATGCTTGTTTTGCGTGCGCGAAGTACCTGTTTTACACACGGCGTGCGCGAAAGTCGCGCATGCGCAGATGAATTTACTTCGCACACTTGTATCGAAATGTACTATTTTAACACGGCGTGCGCAAAACACTGCTTCTCGTGCTTGTTTTCGGTGCGCAAAGCAATAGATTTACACACTTAGATCGGAGCCACCGCTTTGCGCACGCTCCGATTGAGCATATATAAACCTATTGCTTTGCGCACTGAAAGCAAGCGTGAAAGGCGGTGCTTTGCGCATGCTGTGTCAAAAAATAGTATACTCAACACGTGCGCAAAGTGATCCCGCACTAGTTGCGTAATTTATGTATTTCGAGAGTCTCTTTATTATGTCTAACAACTCTTATATTATTATCTTCAACCTACAGCTCTAAAGACAATTCATGAAAGAAAACTGTTTTCGGACGTTGAAAGATGGTAGACCACTTCAATATATCTACTATGAGTAATAAATAAATTTTAATACAGATTTAGTTTGCATGCTTTAATTTGAAATTACAATACAGAAAATTGTATTGATATTTGTGTAGCGCTGTATTTGTTTAAATAACTACAATTGCAAATTCTATTTTACAACCCTCGACAAGAACTTTTGTTCTCATTTCGCTCAGGCGTGGTTGTCGCGCAAGACAACAATCCTCCTTCTTAACATGTTTCACACGTCACCCTTTGCACTATATTAAGTCACAATTATTTTCACATGATTAAGTACTACCTATACTTACCACTAAGAAGTGAAAGAATAATTTCGTCATCCTCCTTCATTAATGCGATTTCACGTTGAACAGTATCAGCTGTTACTTCTTTTAACCAATTACTAAGAGCTTCTTTTCTACTCATTACTGTCTCATGGCTTACGTTATCTGCAAAAACAATAACTAGTGAAACTGACATGAAAAATATTTATTATCAATTTAAAATACAGTAGAATTTTGGTTTGAAATGATTACGCAAAATACAACTTAAGGGGCCAAGCCTTGGTTAAAATGATGAAAAAATCAAAATTCTTTTATTGCATAATTAGTTTCCGAATTTCTTAAAAAATACGCTGCCACAAACCGTTTTTTGAAATTCAACTTCGTTTTCTATTGAGAATAAAAGATTTAAAACAGAACAAATCGAATTTTCGAGAAAATTTCGTTTTTATACCCAAAATTTGTCTAACTTTTTTCAATGTTGAATATAATTATTCACATTGTGAAAATTTTTAGATTTCACTGAACGTAAGTTTTTCTAATTTTATTGGAAAAAAATTCTTGTTTATTACAGTTATCCCTGTCAATAAAGCAGAGCACTGTAAAAGAACCTTATATTAGGTGTTCCAGAAAGCACAGTGGCTCTAGATTTCTTCCTATGTTTAGATACTTGCATAAAGACTTGCTCTTATTAAAAATATCAAGTTTTCTGAAGCAATATATTGTTTAATATTTTTGAAACTCATCAGTCTAAAGAGACTATTTTAATTTCATATTTTTTAAGTATTTTTTTTTTAACTTTTATTTTTATTAGTTTACAACTATTTTTATTATTTTTGTTGTGATTGATGATAATATTTATAGTGATAATTATAGTGAGTGAATTGTGTTGTATTTTATATATATCCAAAGGTGCGGCAGCGGCCTGCTTGGCGAGTAAGAAACGAAACGTGACGTCTCAAGCGAGCAGGGCTATCTGTAAAGAGTTTCGTGGTGAAAGATTCTTTCCTATATGATTAATCAAGACCCGAAATTAGTGGCCGCAGAATCAATTATAATTTTTTTTCTTTCAGCCTGCAGGGAATTTCTGGAGGAGGTTATACTGGAAACCTTTTGTCCCTCTACTTGATGTCAAATCCTATAAAAAAATTTAGTGCTAACAGCGTACGAAGGACGGCGCTACTGCGCTCTGCATCACGAGGAATTTTGACAAAGGTAAGCATGCACGCATTTATCACGCCGCGAGTTCGTTTCGCGTAATCGTTGTTCAGGCTCGTCGATACCTGGACAACGGCATCCGTTAAGCGTTGTCGTGCGGAGAAATTAACTGTAGAAAGAACGCAGGTTCTGAACATAAGTTCATCAAAAACTTAAGTAGAACTTATGTCGAAAGAGTTATTTAAATTGTTGTTAAACTACTTGTTGGCGGTTTGTAAACAGCAAATGCGCGTAACGAATGCGTAGAGGACAAGATATCGCCGGGCCTGCCCCCTCTCTCACTCTAGTGCGTGTGTGCCGCGCAACGAGCGCGACTATCTCTCAATACACTTGCCGTACGTAGTGCGTGTAGTACGGCAAGTGCGCAATGTAGAATAACATGTACGTGCCGCGTATATTACCTCACGTACATGGCGAGTAATAGAATATGGCGTGACGTCAGTTACCGGAGCAGCTGACGTTATAAATGATGTATTGACGCATCGCTAGATAGTATTGACGAATATTGTATTTTTACCTTTTCAGCTTATTAAACCTAACCTATCTTTATTTATTTTTAATTTGTTGAGTTGTCATTTCACATTCCAACCATTCCTCGTTCCCCGCGGCCTCCGCGGTCGTTGCACTAGGGAGAATAGTGCATCGTGGTGAACTGAGCAGCCGGCACACGAAACCAGTGACTAAAGGTGAGTTAGAGTCACTGGTAAGAAATAAAAGCGCGAAATACCTTCTCGCGTGTTGCACGGTAAGACACTACATTAAATCTGCAATTGCACGACGTTGTAGCATCTGCGACTTAATCTGGCCTCAGGGTCAATGAACGGTGAACAGAAAGGCCCGGGTTCGAATCACCAAATTGCATAGGTGAAAGCCTTTGGTGAATAAAACCACGCCGTGACAATATTAAGGGAGTCTTACACCTATAAAATTGGAAAAAAAAATCAATATTTTTTTATTTGATTTCTCGATTCTCTATATTATTCTAAACTTGTAAAAAAAGTTTGAGTGACATATTTGAAAAATTACCGAAAATATAAGCAAAAATGTCAATAAACTTCTATACATCAGTTTCAACCAATTAGGGTCTTATCACGCAAATGTAAGCCACATCAAATTAATAAAAAATCATTTTTTATGATTTTTTAACAAATAAATACTACAAAAAAACGTTATGATTAGATCTCAAACTGAGAAATTACGCTAATTGATTTAATGTTAATATATTGTATACATGTAGACGTAATTTCAACACATACGAAAATTTTAAATGAAATTCGTGAACACGAATCACGCGCTCAATTGGTAAAAAGTGTGAAAGACACCGCTGCAAGGCGCCACGAGCATGCGTTGTGATCGCTGCCTCGCAGCGTCAACTGTCACTGTCAGTGTCGGCTGCTCTGTGCGTCCACGTATTTTTATTTTGGATGTGTCATGTGTTTAGGGTTAAAAGTTTTATTGAAATATATATTCAGCTAAGTTGTATCTTGTGTTCATCCAAAACTTCAACCAACTGGATATATATTAGATAAGTATAAATTAACTGAATAAATATTAAAATTCTATAAAGCATAGATACTTTGTGGAAATTTCTTTTTCTGAGTTCCAAAAATTATTGTTAGATTCAGATTGCTACTGGAAGAGGCTACATCAAGGAGTCATTCAGAAGGACTAATAATCATGAAATATGATAAAATCATCTGAAAGATTAAGAGCTGTACAAGCTGTATATACCACTAGTTGCGATAACTCTTATGTTGTAAGTTGCATAGTTATAACTTTTTTCTTTACTAACATTCTATTTATTATTTTCTTTTCAAAATCAAGCTTTTTTATAATCAGCATTAAATTTCTCTTGTAGTAATTAAAATTTTCTTCAGATATCCAATATATTAACGATTTTTTATTCTTCTTTATATGATTTGCTTTCATAGTATTAGAGTAAATTTTGAATTACTATTTTCCTTTTATATGTATGTTTCTTGTGATTTTTTTAAATATTTTAATCGGAGTAGCTTATTTTATTGTATCAATTGATTTAAAATAATTAGTTTTTACAGGAATTTGTACCTGTTTAACCATTCATTTCCAAGTTACATCAATGTATTGAAGATGTTTAACTTGTTAATACTGCCTGTACTGTTTGACAGCTTGAGTTCGTACGTGCTGATACAGAACATGGTAAGCCAAATATTTTTTTTTTCAAATTGCAGAAAATATTAACTAATAATATATATTTTATATGTTTCAGGAAGGAGACAAAATTTGGCAAATGGAAATAACTTATTTCAGCTATTTTATTAACCTTTACTTTAAAGGCTATTTACTTTTAAACTTTGGCGTAGACTTTCTCAGACACCACTTGATGGATTTTCATGGGGTACAGCTTAAAATACTTGTTTTACATTCAACTCTGCGCCAAAGCTTCAGTTTTTGAAAATTTTTTCTCTAAGTATGTTTTTAATGCAAAAAACCATAAAAACTAAAAAAAAAATTTCCAAAAATTGGAGCTTTAGCGCAGAGTTGAATGTAAAACAAGTATTTTAAGCTTTACCCCATGAAAACCCATCAAGTGGTGCCTGAGAAAGTCTACGCCATACTTTATTTTTTGAAAAAACCATAGCTCTTATTAAAATAGGTTCAGGAATCTGGTTGTTATATTTTTAACAATAATTAGTTATATTTATAATATTTTTATTTATTTTACATGTATTAATATTTTAAATTGTTTTCTCAGGTTATTTTATGAACAAAATCTTATAGGTGTAAGACCTCCTTAAGAAAAAAGTTCAATATTTATGTTATTACCTAACTAATACTTAAGTAATACCTAAGTAATACTTACGGGTGTCCTAGTGTTCCCTTCGCAGTGTGAACGGTAACGCCATAAATACATCTCAAGTAATTTCTCAAGTAATTACTTAAGTAAATACTTATTACTTAAGCTGCAACTTAAAAATTTGTAAACCGTAAATACCCTTGGGGCTGCGAGTTTCCATAGAAGGTGTGAAACACGCAGACAGGTCAAATAAACTAGGTTGTAAATTGAAAATTATGAAATACCAAATAGCCTGGGGGTTGCAAGATCCACGTAGAAGGTGTGCGAGACACAGATGGGCCAAATAAACTAAGTTGAAAAATAGACATTTTTAAGCCCCAAATTAACCTGAGGATGCACGTTTTACATAGTAGGTGTCGAGCACGTAGACATGATAAAAATAGTAGACTGCTAGTTAAAAAATTCTTAAACCCCAAATACGCTGGGGGTGCAACTTTCGCGTAGAAAAAGTGGGGCTCGCAGACATGCTAAACATTGTAAAATACTATTTCAAAAATTCTTAAACCCTAAATAGCCTGGGGATGTGAGTTCTGCGTAGAAGGTGTAAATTCGGCAGACTTGCCAAAAATCAAAGTTGAAAATTACAAATAATTAAATCCCAAATACCCTGGAGATACGAGTTCCATGTAGAAGGTGTGAGGCACGCAAACAGGCAAATTGAACCAGGTTGGAAATTGAAAATTATTAAATCCCAAATAGCCTGGAAATGCGAGTTCCACGTAGAAGATGTGGAGCACACACTTGGGCTTATGACATCTAAAAAAATTAAATTCTAAATTGTCAACGGGGTAAATACAACAGGCTGCTTATTATAAAATTTAGCTGGTCTACGTGCCTCACACCTTTGATGTGGAACTCGTATCTCCAGGGTATTTGAGCTTTTAAATTTTTTAACTATTCCTAGGCTATTTTAGGGCTAATAATTTTCAATTTGCAACTTAGTTTTGTTGTAATATTGGGGGAATATTAATAAGTTGAGGTTATTGTTGATAATATAAAGTATGTTTATTAGCTACTCAAGATTAGGTTACATTTGGGTAAGCACCCGTCTGCCTTACATGGCTATCTCGTGACGACTAACACTCACGCGCATGTAACTATGTTCAGGAGCGTAGCATTTATACATATTCTAACACGCCTCCTTAAATCTACAATCCTGAACTTTTTACAGTCTTTTTATCTTAATTATACTCTTCTATTTTTAATAAATTTTGTTTTGTCAAGACTCTTTGTTAACATATCTGCTAAATTCAAACTTGTATCAATTTTTACAATGTTTATTATTCCCTTTTCATAATTTTCATTTATATAATGATATTGCACTTCGATGTGCTTAGAATTCTTCGTAAAGTTTCCGTGCTTAGAATTCTTCGTAAAGTTTCCGTACTTTGCAATAGCAATTGCACCTGAATTATCTTCATACAATTTTATAGGTCTTTCAAATTTTACATCAAATGATTCAATTAATAAGTTTCTAATAAATAATATCTCAGTTACTGCTTCTGACATTGCAGTATATTCCGCAAAGGTTGAACATTTTGTTAC
>JAWWEQ010048630.1:0-15607 GCA_035583055.1 Torymus tubicola | reverse complement strand
TAAAAAGTAAATATCAAATATTTAGTTCTATTGTATGTGTTATTTATATGTTTTTCCCATCTCATGTTACAATCAATTGTTTTCTTAGATTCTGATTATTTGCCTAACTCAGTAAATTTAGAAGTGGGAATTAAATGAATTATATGTACAGATAGATCTGAAGAGATTCTAAAGTGTTATAGTACAAGTGTTCAGTGACAGTACTGTTTAAACTTCAAACGTAGCTACAGTTTAAGACAGGAACACTACATTAAATTAAAAACAGATATTCTGACTAACAAATGTGCATCATCAAGATTTAAATAAATGCGCGTGAAGGGACAAACAGGAGTACTTCCAATACGGTAGAAATAATAATACGTCAATCTTAATAAAAGACATAAAACTAAATGATTAAATTCAGCTCACAAGAATAAAATTCTATTTGAAGGAATTTCACTAACAAGGAGAGTGTCTAACGTGCGGGAAACGGATTTTCGCAGGCATCAGAGAGTCGATTTTTAGTACCTAAAAATGAAGCCCAGTACAGACAATTTTGTCCAACGGGCCCTTTTTCTTAAAATATCAGCAATTTAATCTCAAATATTCTTTATTTCGTTAAAAAATGATGTTTCTTCTATTGAATCTCACATTGCAAATACTTATGATACGAAAACAACCAAAAAGGATTATAAAAGTAGACAGTGAAAACTAAAATTTAACCAGTGATTCGATAAAAATATTAATTTTTCAGGAAGTTCCAAACAATCAAAGAACCCGTAAGAAATTTATCTTTATTATGAGAGATTCAATGTATCGTACATTCCACTACATTAAGGCAGTAACGCAATAAATTATGCAAAGATATAATGAGTATTTTCAAAGATGATACGAGTTGACAATTTCCTTACTTTTTAAAATATAAATTGTTTTTTCTAATACCACGATAGTCATATGTAAGATATTTCTCGCTTGACTAGTTAGGTAACTCCGGTACTATCTTAAGTCTGCCAGAATTGAATTCAAGATATATGTAATTTTCACAAAAAATTTCCCACAACTTGTCTGAAAAACTGAAAAAAAATGTTGAAGAACACCACTAAAAACTTTTTTTCTTTATTCTATAACTAATATAGTCCAAAAAAGTGTTTTTCAGAAAGCTACCATTAAAAAATAAGTTTTTTGTTATTCTGATCAACATGATATGGGTATTAACATGATTTGCTTATAACTTTTATATGATTAAAAACTAGAGAAGATGAATTTTGATTGATTTTTTTAAAGTTAAAAAATGTTGATTTTTTGCAAAGTTATCGAAGTTTAAAGTTGGGCATCGAAAATCCGATGAAATATATATGTATGTAACTTTGAAATTCGATAACATTTTTTAACTTTGATGAAACAAAAACAAATGAAACCTCGTGTTCTTATAGATTCTAATCATAAAAAGCTATAAGCAAATTATGTTAATATTCATATCATGTTGATGAAAATAACAAAAAAACCACTTATTTTTTGTTCAGAGTTTCAAACATTAATTGTAGCTTTCTGAAAAAGACTATCCCGATATTGTATGTTCAAAATCATTTTCGTGAACGTATATTTCGTATATTAGTTATAGAATAAGGAAAAAAAGTTTTTTGAGTTGGGATTTAACCTTTTTTCCATCATTTTTTCCTATACGTCATGGACATTTTTTTGTGAAAATCTATATATACAGGGTATCCCAAAAGTATGGAAAGCCATGAATAAATTTGGAAGAATTGATTTTTTTGAAAAATGATAAATACAAAAGTTTTAGGATTTTTCCCTGGCTATTCAATGGTGACCTTGGATTTGACGTTGACCTTCACGGTTGTTTCAAGGTCAACTTTTTTTTTCAAATAGGAACCCCCCTTTTTATTGCGGATTTGGAAAGAGCATAAAATTTTACGTTCAAATATGACCTTGAACATGATCTTTACAATGACCCTTGGGGTCATTTCAAGGTCAAAGTTATTTTTGCAGCGTAAATACTTCATAACTTTGAAGGAACTCATTATGCCTTCCTTGCTTTAACTGGCCGTGAATTTTCTCCGTGCCTTAACTGGCCGGGAATTTTCTCTTTGCCGTAACTGGCCGGGATCTTTCTCTCGCTGCAAAAACAACTTTGACCTTAAAAGGACCCCGTGGGTCATTGTAAAGATCATGGTCCAGGTCACATTTGAACGTAAAATTTTATGCTCTTTCCAAATCCGCAATAAAAAAGGGGGTTCCCATTTGAAAAAATGACCTTGAAACAACCTTGAAGGTCAAGGTCAAATCCAAGGTCACCATTGAATAGCCAGGGAAAAATCCTAAATTTTTGTATTTATCATTTTTCAAAAAAATCAATTCTTCCAAATTTATTCATGGCTTTCCATACTTTTGGGACACCCATATCTTAATTCATGTAAACTCAACGTATATACATGTAATATGTAACTTATGTCTATCATGAAAAATGTTTCCCTGAGGAGTTATACGTTAATCAAAACGTACATATGATAGTAAAAAGACAAATAAATTTTAGTTATCAATAAATTAGATTTGATCATCATAATACGCTTGACAACCTATGCACGAGTTCGTAAAAGGAGGCACTATCTCAGAATCAAGTTTTAATTTTTACAGAGTTGTAGTCAAGTACATGTTTTTTATCAGGTGAATTATAACCGATTTGAGATTACTACAAATTATTTGAAGGGATCAATTTGTAACAATTAATCTACAGTAAATGAAATTTTTTCTATTCAATCCAGACTTTATTTAGTCATTATTTTTAAAAAATTCGAACCGAATGCGAGCAGCCGTTCGACCAAGTGCTTGGAACAACAGTTACACCGATTTGGCATAGCTGCTGCCCCAAAGTCGAAGCGCTGTTGTCGCACTACGATGTCGGCATAAGACGTTCCAAAAGTTTTTCAGTGTAGCGATTGTGTAACGTTTCCTCTAGTAACTTCATACCGGTAATAAAGAAATTCACATTTCCTATGGTCACTTATCTTAGTAGGTGCCAATAGTTACCATGTTTTAAATCTATCTCAATTTAATAAAAATGCAAAAAGGGTATAAAAATTTCCCTATCAGTTATGGCCACGAGAAATTTCTAATATAAATTCATCCTAGTGACAATTAATCTCAAATTATAAATACAGTAAATTATGATTAATAAATAATTAAATAAATGATAGATAAACAGTTTCTTTTTTTAAATAAATAATTACCATTAGGGTGAATTAGAATGAATAGAAAAAAGTTTAAACATCACGAATAATTCCCATCTCACTTAAATACATAAAAAAAATAGTCTCTTAAAGCCCTCAATATCAGGTGAGATCATTGCTAGTTCAATGTTACCGAAAACATTCGAAAAATAGTTGTAGACGAGAGGGGTGTCTTCGGTAAATAATAAAAAAAAACAAAGATGAAGGGAAGACTGTGCACTTTTGAAATGGTCAGTCTGCGCGGAGCGTTATAACTGTACGCACGTAAACCTAGCGGAATATAGTACTCCTCAACATGTATCAGGTGGTGCAGCAATTAAGCGTATACCAAGGACAACAACGAAGAAGAGGTAACGCCAGAAATTAAGCGATTTTTCCTTCTTTTCTTAGAAAGTGGTGAGGCAGGGGATTAATCCTTCGGGACAAACTCTGCACTGAAAAAAACAAGCGATTTCTGCTTGAGTCCCAAGCAAAATTTACTTGGCTCACCCAAGCAAACGCCGTAAAGCAATTCCTGCTTATTGACCCAAGCAGTTTTTGCTTGGCAGTGAACAATAATACCTGCTTGATAGGTGGCAAGCAGAATTAACCTAAGAAACAAGCAAAAACAATGGTTACATTGAATAGATCGCAATTTGAACACATCGAATGCGTGATCTAGGCGTTTCACGTAGCCGATGATGACGTCTAGGTGGTGCGTACCGTAGTTTTTTGCCTCTAGATGTTGAAACACATCAAGTACGTGGTCTAAGTGTTCAAAGTAGCCGATGACGGAGTCTAGGTGGTGCGCTCCATAGTTTTTTTATCTCCAGGTGTTGAAACACATCCAATGCATGAGCTAGGTGGTCGAGGTAGCCGATGACGGAGTCTAGGTAGTGCGCTCCGTAGTTTTTTACCTCGAAGTGTTGAAACACATCCAATGCACGATCTAGGTGGTCCAGGTAGCCGATGACGGTGTCTAGGTAGTGCGCTCCATAGTTTTTTACCTCTAGATGTTACAACACATCCAATACATGATCTAGGTGGTTCAGGTAGCCGATGACGGAGTCTAGGTAGTGCGCTCCGTAGTTTTTTGTATCTAGATCACACTTTCAATTGGTTCCAACACCTAGAGGTAAAAAACTATGGAGCGCACTACACTCCGTCATCGGCTACCTCGACCACCTAGATCATGCATTGGATGTGTTTCAACACCTACAGGTAAAAAAACTATGGAGCGCACCGCCTAGACTCCGTCATCGGCTACTTTGAACACCTAGACTACGTACTTGATGTGATTCAACACCTAGAGGCAAAAAACTGCGGTACGCACCACCTAGACATCATCATGGGCTACGTGAAACACCTAGATCACGCATTCGATTCAAGCAGAAATACCGGTGGTCTCAAGCAATATTTGCTTTGTTACCGACCTGTTGATATCGCTTTGAGGACAAAGCAGATTGTGCTCAAAACCCAAGCTCAAATTGCTTTTATGCCAAGCAATAAATTGCTTTGGAAGCATAAAGCAGAATTCGCCGTGGGTACAAAGCTATTATTGCTTCTTTTTTTTCAGTGTGCTGAGTCGAGCCGATCTACATCGGTTACAGCCCTCTCATTCGACTAGAATTGTATCGGACCTGTGACTGAAAATAAAGACGTATCTCTCCCTTTGGAGCTACCCTCTGAGGGTTACCGAGGTCCGAGCAAGAAGTGCGCGTTTTCGAGTGGCCTTTCGCTATTCGGATTTTCTCTGATATTTTTTTTTTATTTTTTCATATACTTTTTTAGATTAGTTATATTTTGTTTTTGATTATTATATTTTTTTTCTTTTTTCTTACGTTGTCTCGGATAATTAACCTTCTGACAGCCGGCATTTTTCCTACTGAAAAAGTGTAACTGTCTCGAAATTTTCCATAAAAATGTTTTTTAAGTAATAGTATATGTGGGCCGATCATAGAATCACTGGTGATTCATCGAGGTGCAGAAATCTTTTGAGAGATTCTTTTATCGGTTCATGCGAGGTAGGTGACAGGTTAGAAGATAACAAGAGAACTTTACAATTGTATCTTATATTTCGGTGTCAAATTGAATGCTGTTGAATGATAAGCGAAAATTGACTGTATAGATTAAAATATTAAAAAATTGTTTTTATAGGTCAAACTCGTCAAGAATTCATTTTATATAGGAAAAGTTTTGTTTAAATATTATCTACACCTTAGTATTTAACATTTCTGTATTAAATCAAATCCTGTTAAACTATAAACGAAAATCAATTAGTTTAGGTACAATTTTAAGCATTAAAAATCGTTTTTTATTTAATTTAAGGACGCTCTTGCATGAAAATTTATAATCACAGCAATACTATTTTCAACTATTTACACGGAGAAAAATAGTATAATAAATACTAAAATAGTCTATAATAAAAATTACTATATTGTGTAGGATGTCACGGGTTGGTTTTTAGTCACCAAATGCTTTCACCTATGCAATTTGGTGATTCGAACCCGGGCCTTTCTGTTCACTGTTCATTGACCCTGAGGCCAGATTACGTCGCAGACGCTACAAACCGCCAACAAGCTGAATTCAAATTCTTTCGACACAAGTTCTACATACGTTTTTAATAAACTTGTGTTCAGAACCTGCGCTCTTTCTACACTCAATCTCTCCGCACGATAACGCTTAACGGATGCCGTTGTCCAGGTATCGACGAGCCTGAACAACGATTACGCGAAACTAACTCGCGGCGCGATAAATGCGTGCACGCTTATCTTTCGTCGAATTCGGCTTTATCGTAAACATCGTTTTCTTGACTCCCAATATACAAAGGCTGGATGACAAGCCCACTTGATCGAAAATACAAGCGATAAATCATACGACAGGTGAAACAAGCCTGCCGTATGTTCTTGTTATTCATCGCGTCCTTCACACTATGAGAACGCGATTTTACGTTACGCGAATTAAACTTTCAGCCTCTGAGCACTTCGCATGTACACGTCTCAGGTTTTAATCAGCGAAACAACTAACAACTTCCTGTTGTTTACTCGCAATTTCGCGAAACCGGCATTTCGCGCGCGTTTCTCCGTCAGCGGCCAAACGATAACAACCACAAGTCATGTTGTTTATCATTGTTAATCATACTCTCGATACAGCTCTAATTCTGCATCAAGGCGCGATCTCTTGTCTTAGATAACAAAGCATTTAATTACTTTGCTATGACCGACGTCGGCACGGCTGGACGTAACAAGGAAAAGTGTGACATATCAGCCGAATAATAATTTTTATTGTGTAACATAGCAAAATTAATACATAATCATCTTTGCTATTTAATATAGCAATTTTTATTATTCAATATAGTAAGTTTGTTATTCAATATAGTAATTTTTATTATGTACTATACGATATTTTACTATGTTTGAAAAAATTAATTTCATTTTGTATACATTGGAAGAGGATTTCTCAGTTGTATTCGTAAAATTTTACCGATTAGCTTTATATTTATATTATTATATAGTATTCACATATTTCAGCGCAATTGTCGTATGTTCGTATATTTTCCTACCTACACTAAAACCCTAACACTTAAATATTATTTTGATCGCTTTTGAAAAAAAAAAAACGCATTGACCGGGATTCGAACTCGAGACGTCCGGACGGCAGTCGAGTGTGTTAACCGCGAGACTACCAACGCACTGTCAAACACAAACTATTATCCTGTTCTAACCTATGCTGTCGGTATTGTAGATACACACCACAAAATAAACAAACATTAACCTTTTTTTTAAATATACGTATTAGAAAAAATATATTGCATTCTGCAGATTAAAAATGTAAAACTTGTATTTATTTATTAATTTATTGAAAATCATTTACTAATAATCTTGAGGAGATATTATTTTTAATGATATATCCTCAAGATATATATAATTTTTACTGAGTAAAATAATAATTTTTACTCCTTTTATAATAAAATTTGTTAGTTGAATAATATTAATTCCAATCTTGTACGTCAAATATTACTACATTATATTAAAAATTTTTACTAGCAATTTTTCTTTAGAGATATAGTGTTATTTCTTAAGTAGTGTTGCCAATATTATTATGTTTATAGTAATATTTGTTAGAATCATAATAAAATTCTCCATAATTTGAATATGTCATACTTTTCCTATATAATATAGTAATTTTTTATTACAAATTATATTTATATTTATTATATTGTTTCTTTCCTTGTATAATATGCTAAATCTTATGGTGTACTGGTTTTATGCGCTTACCATGCAAAATTTTATGAAATCAGAGTTTGAAGTTTCTATTTTTTACATCGACTCTTATGAGACTGTGGGAAAAACCCAGTAAAATTGAGTACTAGCGAGGCATAAACAAATTTTTGAACAATATAAAATATATGATTTAAAAGAAAAAAGTTTTCACTTTCAGGTCACACTTCGTAAATTACTTGTTACCTTGGAAAATGTTGAGATATTATGCCTTAAAGATAGTACACATTCATTATACACCCGGATGTCTGCAAGGAAGCCTTTTTTTGTTTATATCTTAAATTGTTTGTCTCAAAAAGACCTTTCTTTCATTTTTTTAATCTTTTCGATTGGACGAGAAGAATCGAAGATATAGCCAATCAAAGTTAGGTGATTTCTCGAAAATCATCATGTTGGCACCCCTGTTGAAAAATCTATAATTATTAATGAATTCAAATGGGCTGAAGGTTAGCGGAAAAAAACTCATTAAATGTTCCCCTTTGAGGAATGAAAATAGTTAGTTTGCTTTTTTGCCATTTAAAATTTTAAAAACGCCATTTTTATCATGCGTTTTCGCCTAAAAAATCTCATGATTTTGCGTATATTTAAATAATTAAAATTTCATATTATTATTTTTTTATTTTTGCATTTATAGTTACTGATTAAGTTTTATACTATTATAGATAAAATATAATAAAATATAATAATAATTTTAGAGAAACTGCTCAGAATAAGCATTTATTACTGCCAAAAATAAAACATAATATTTAAAATACATCCTTTTAATTAAACAACACTATAAGAAAGTTTGAAATGCTTTTATTTTATAAAATTATCATATCTAAAATATTTTTATACATTTGGCACCAGCATCAGATGAAGTGGTCTTGAATGTTCAAACATTGTCCGCCATTGGAAGTACACAATGATAGGATCGGGTACCAGCGGCCGTGTCTATTGAATTATACATTTTTGACATCATCCTGTTATTTTTGGATACTTCATCAGAACTTGTCCATATAAAGCTGTCATCAGAAAATAATTACACTCGTTATTATTTATTGATCAAATTAAGATTACTAATGTAAATATTATACAGGGTGTTAGAAAAGTATCGGAACGACTGTATATTTCCTTAGGAAAGGTATTATTCAAAAAGATCAAGGTCATTTCCGAAGTAATTTTCTACGAGGAATTCAACGGTGACCTTCAATTTGACCTTGAACTTGACCTTCAAGGTCATTTCAAGGTCAACTTTGTTTCTTTTAAATACGAACCCCATTTTTCGACACTGGCAATCGAAAGAGCGGAAAATTTTACGTTCAAATAGGTTCTTAAGTCATAATTATTGTTTGACCTTCCGGGTCATTAAGGTCACTGAAAGTCGTGCAAGGTCTTTGAATATTCCCTCAGTTAAGATATTTTTCATGAAGTTCAAGGTCATTTCCGAAGTAATTTTCAACGAGGAATTCAACGGTTAACTCCAATTTGATCTTGAATTTGACCTTCAAGGTTACTTCAAAGTCAACGTTGGCTTTTAAATAGAAACACCCATTTTTTCTCCGGAATCTGAAAGAGATGAAAATTTTACGTCCCGATATGACCTTGAATATTCCAAAAATTTCAAGATGGCAGATCCAAGATAGTGGAAAAAACTTACTTAATAACCTTGAAGGTCAAATTCAAAATCATATTGGAGGTCACCGTTGAATTCCTCATGATTCAAGTACCTACCTGAACGTAAAATTTTCCGCTCTTTCGATTGCCGATAAAGTTGACCTTGAGATGACCTTGAAGGTCAAGTTCAAGGTCAAATTGAAGGTCACCGTTGAATTCCTCGTTGAAAATAATTTCAATAAAACTATAAAGTAATTTGAATAACATTAATTTTATACATATATTTTGAAATTTAATTAAATAAAAAAAACCTATTTCGCATACTCATTTATTTTTGTATTGAGTCGGAGCTCCATCTCAGAAATACTTCCAGTGGCGGACAACGTTTTAACATTCAAGACCACTAGAACTGATATTAGTGGCAAATGTATAAAAATATTTTAGATATGGTAATTTTATAAAATAAAAGTAATTCGAACTTTCTTATAGTCTCGTTTAATTAAAAGGATGTATTTTAAATATTATTTTTTATTTTTTACAGTAATAACTGCTTATTCTGAGCAGTTACTCTAAAATTATTAAAAATGGCGTTTTTAAAATTTGAAATGGCTAAAAAGTAAACTAAATATTTTCAGTCCTCAAAGGGGAACATTTAATGAGTTTTTTCCACTAACCTTCAGCCCATTTGAATTAAATAGATTTTTACAACAGGGGTGCCTACTTGATGATATTCAAGAAATCACCTAACTTTGATTGGCTATAACTTCGGTTCTAGTCGTCTAATCGAAAAGATTAAAAAATGAAAGAAAGATCTTTTTGAGCGAACAATTTAAGATGAAAACGAAAAAAATCCGTGAAAAATTCATGAAATGGCAAGCAATCGAAGATAACCTTAAAAATGTAAAAATTGCATATATTAGTAGTTATATATATAGGTATAACACTGACTTGTCATTGCGTCCTGGTAATTTTTTTTCATAAACTTCATTATAAAAGAAACAATTTAAGCCCTTTATCAATAAAATTGGTCGAAACCAGGAACTCTGTGGAATTTTTAAAAATTAGCCATATTTTGACCGTTTTTGAAACTTTAAAAAATTCTAGAATGGTTTACAGATGACCTAGAGGGCTGAAATTCTAGCTAGAGGCTTTTTTTATGTTGTACTTTCATAAACAAAATCGACGACCAAATCGGAAATATGAGTGCGCAGACTTTAGGCGAAGATCGCTAGCCTAATTCATATATATATAAACATGTCCAATTACTGGTCTAATTTTTAACGCTGCCTAACCAATGGGTATATAAGTAAACCTTATATAAATAAAAATGTACACATTGGAATAAAATATAAGTATTGAAATTTGAGTATTTAATTTGAATTATTATAGTTTGAATTTACTATTATAATTTGTAATGGGTGACCTTAAAATTACTGTATGTATTTAATTATAAGTCCATTTTATGAGCAAACGTTTGATTTTTATTTTGCCTTAGTTGATTAGTACAACACTTATATTTAAAAGTTTTAGAATATGCTTATTAATTAGTTTCTACGTTCACGATACAATAGAACAACAACAACCAACACATACAACATATGCACACTCTCATCGTACACACATAAAAATTACGAATAATTTATAATAATATAAAGAAACGCAAATACGTACGAAAATAACCGCTGAAATGGCACTACATCATCTCTGTGAAAAGGCGGAACCCATAACTAAACTGAATCTTGTGTTATCCAACCAACCATTTAGCTGCGCCGATGAGCCAGAGTTCCATTTTTATTTTAATGCCTACGTTTTCGCGACTAGTCAACTGTCCCCAAAATTATTCTAAACTTTCCCACAGTAAGTACCCCTGAATTTTATCTACACTGTGAAAAATGATGTATTAAAAATTGCTATAATACATAGTAACGTCGAGACATACTTGCAATATCAAAAAAATTATTATGTTTTATAGTAAAAATTGCTATTTAAACAACAATTTTTACAATGTATATAGGAATTTTTACTATAATATATAATAATTTTTTTGATATTGTAAGTATGTCTCGACGTTACTATGTATTATAGTAATTTTTAATAGATCATTTTTCACAGTGTAGCGAAGAAAGAAAGAAGGAAAAAACCGAGCTAAGGTTTTCCCTGATCCCTCTGCCATTAGTTTGTTCCTTACTACCACCGGGGCGAATCAAACAGTTAACACCACTGAGCAAACTACCAATAAACGTGCGGATATATTTTAAGGAAGCTTCCGCATTTGGTACCGTATTGGGGGCGTAGGGGCACCGTTGGGGCATGTATTACATGAATGCTCATCGCTGTTAATTTTTTGATAATTGTAAGTATTAAAGTCATATTCATGTAGAAAAATAAGAAATGGTGAATAAATCAACTGAAAGTAGTGAAAACCATGCACATTAGTAATAGTTGTGACAACATAACCTCTATTTCACATTTTTTCCGTTGAAAGGACTTCATTCTGATAAGCTATCTAGAGGTTCTTGGGTTTTCGAGACACCCTGTATACAAATATGTAGATTATTTCATTTTGATTTTATAGTCCTACAAAAGAACTTACCATTTTTACGAAAAGGCAATTACCAAATCGCAATCAATTTAAATTTAAGTCTTTTCATCATATCTGGATCGTGTTTGTTGCAAAATATATTTATTAATTTTTTTTAACTTAAACTATTTGATTTTTTATATTATTTTCAGGATGCGAGAAAGATCGCTTGTGACACGAGTTTGGTTCAGGCGACAACGAGTATGGATCCCATTGGTCGAATACAAATGCGGACAAGACGCACTCTTCGTGGACATCTAGCCAAAATATACGCCATGCATTGGGGAAGCGATTCAAGGTACATTTTTATTGGTTATTGTATATAGACAAATTATAGAAATAAAATTTATAGAGAGCTTTTCATACTTAAAGCAATAACGCACTTCGAGTATAATCAATCTTGGGATTTAAATTATATGACATCCTATGATACTCAACTTTCTCTCTTTTTGATATTGACTTACGCGCTTCCTGGTTTTAGTAATGAAGATAAATATAAAAATAAACCGTCGAAATTATTCATCTCAAAGTTAGATATATATTTCAATATTGAATTAATCTTAGATTAAATTTCAGTAATGAAAATTTTCTTTTAAGATACTTTTTGTTATTCAAAATTCTACGTATTTTTGTTTTGTTTCAGAGCAGTCAATTTAAATTAACATGGTACATAATACTTTAGAAATAATGCTAAAATAATGAACTTTTCTCAATTTGACTTCGATTTCTGATTTTCAAAGCTTCTAATATTTGGACTGCTTTTCCCTGCACAGACTTACTGGTTGAAAAATAGTTAACTATTTCTTATAATCATTTATCCCATTTTTTACGCTAAAAACTGACTTTTGGTAGGAACTATACTTCCATAAGCTAGAAAGGAAGTCTGTTAAAAATTTAATCAAAACAGTTCCAGTATTAAAATTAAAAAAAAAAAAATAACGTCGGGAGGCCATACGCGATTTTCACACCCAATCATACGTGAAAATAATCTTATTACATATGAATTCTTCTTACCTCTAACTTAAAAATTTAAGGTTTTGGAACTTAAGACTTGTACTTGAGAATGGCAAAATGAATTTTCAAAAAGAACATGATATACAGTAACCCACTTTAATCGATGCATCCAAATATCATCTAAAATACTTGACCTACAAAAAAATAGTTCAAATAAAAATTGTTTAGGCCAAAGGGGGTCACCTTTTGGTACTAACGGATTTGACCTTGAGGTCAATATTCAAGGTAATTTGAAGGTCCAATTTATTTTTTTAAATAGGAACCCCTATTTTTGACACCAGATACAGAAAGAACGGGAAATTCTACGACGGTCATGATAGTTTTAAATTTTTTGAGTGACTTGTTGAAGGTCAAATCAAGGTCAAATGTTAAAAAATTGTTCAAAAGATATTTTTTTAATTTTTCAAGATTTATCGTTTAACAAATTTTTGAACAATGATGGAGCCAACGACCTTCATCTTTTTACCTTGATGTGAAGATTTCAAGTCATTCGAAGGTCAAAGTTAATTAACCTTAATTTTTGTTCTTACTTTTAGCGTTACCCAGTTACAACGGCGTGTGCGAAGTAAGATCTGTTTACTTTGATTACCGTTTGCAAATTTAAAATTTTCTCGAATTGAAATAAAAAAACGCTTAGGTAGCAACCCGATCGTAAGAACCAAGGGGACACACTAATCAGGCACCCCAAAGTAAACAGATCTTACTTCGTCCACGTCGTTGCAGCTAGGTAACGCCACTGAAAAGGAGAAATACCGAAACAAGTCAGAAAATTAATAAATGATGAAATCATTCAGCCTACTAGTTCCCCATATTCATTGCTCGTCTGGATTGTGCCGAAAAAAGCAGATGCAAGTGGTAAGAAGAAATCGAGGATGGTCATAGACTACTTTAAATTAAATGAAAAAACTATTGAAGATAAATATCCTTCACCAAGAATGGACGACATTTTAGACAATTTAGGCAAATTATCATGCTTCACAACGCTTAATTTAGAACAAGGATTTCACCAAATATCTGCAGACAAGAACTCAATAGAAAAAACGACCTTTACGGTTAAAAATGAACATTACGAATACGTTACAATGCCTTTTGGATTAACAAATGATCCGGCAACTTTTTAAAGACTTATGGATAAAGTCTTAATGAAAAATTTACACAAATTTTGTTTTGTATATACAAGGTGTCCAATTTTAATCCCTCACAGAAATTGGCAGAAGATGTACTCGGAGAAAAAAATGATAAATACAAAAATTTTAGGCTTCAAAGGGGGAAACCTAATGGTACCAACGACTTTGACCTTGTACGCGATTTTCAAGATTATTTCAAGGTCAAAGTGTTTTTTTTTATGATTACCGCTATTTTTTACCGCAGAAATGGAAAGAGTAAAAAAATTTATGTTCAGATAAGTACTCTTACAAATTTTCGGCTCTTTCCATTTCTGGGGTCAAAAATAGTGGTAACCATTAAAAAAACCACTTTGAGCTTGAAATAACCTTGAAAATCGCGTACAAGATCAAAGTCGTTGATACCATTAGGTTTCCCCCTTTGAACCCTAAAATTTTTGTATTTATCATTTTTTTCTCGGAGTACATCTTCTGCCAATTTCTGGGGGTGGGCGATTAAAATAGGACACCTTATATAAATGATATAGTAATTTTCTCAAAATCCTTACCAGAGCGTCTTTATTATCTCACACTTATATTAGAGGATTATTTAGAAATTACAGCCTGAAAATAGCAATAGATAAAAGTAAATTTCTAAAAAAGAAAATCCCTTTTCTAGGACACATAATAAAGCCCAATGGAGTCAAACCTAATCCCGACGAAATTTTTACAATTGTAAAATGCGCAATCTCAAAAACATAGGCAGCCTTTTATCTAAAGATAAACAACTTGTGTGATGCTACACAAGGACATTAAATTCAGCTGAGCAGAATTACTCAACTATTAAAAAAGAGTTATTAGCTATTGTAGAAGCATACCGATACTTTCCACCATACGCTTATGGAAGAAAATTTTCACGATTAAGTAGGTGGAGAATAAAACTCGAAAAATATAACTATTAAATCAAATACAAAAAAGGTTGTGAAAAGTATGCCGCTGATGCTCTTAATCGATGCACCTATAACCGTTTATGAAATTGACAAAATTTTCAGACGATATGGTAACGGTCTATACAGCTGAGGAGGATCCGGTGTTTTCCTTACCAATAACGGAAAAGACTATCTATTTGTTTAATTACAGCATAATAATGGAAACGAAAAATGACTATCAAGTAAAAACAAATAAAGATAAACATAAAGTATAATACAATGTCAAAATCAATAAAAAGGATGTAAAAATGCAAGTACTCAAATTTTTCAAAGAAAATATTAAACCCGATAAACAATATGGAATTTAGTTTGCAAATCAAAAAATAGAAATCGTTACGTACAGAACACTAAAAGAACACGTTTGTGACGAAGTCACAAGAGACCTCGTGGTGCTCCCGGAGAGCGTGCGGCCGCCATGTTGGCCAGCACCGGCCGGCAGCGGCGCGCCGCGCTCACGCACTCGCGCACTAGATACGCACACGCGGATCGCGGACGGAGAGAGGGAGCGCGCGAGGAGAGACTAACTACGGCGCGCACGGGGAGGCCGCGCGACGCGGGGAGAGCCTCCGGAGGCAGCGCGGAGAGAGAGAGGGAGCACGCGAGAAGAGGGGAGCGTTAAGAGAGAGCGCGGCTCGACGCGCGCGGTACGAGAACGCGTGGCTTACTGATACGCCACGTGCGCCGAGTCTCACGCGCATCGGCGAGAGTAGGGAGAGCGCGTCGAGAGGGGAGCGCGCAGGGAAGGAGAGAGAGACTGCACGGAAAAGAAGGAGCCACGGAGCGCGCATGGATTGAGAAGGCTGACTCGCGAGTACAATTCGGATTGTAGGGGGCGCGTAGA
>JAWWEQ010048629.1:0-15609 GCA_035583055.1 Torymus tubicola | reverse complement strand
AATATAATAATCCAAGCGAGTGAGGATAGCTTGCTAGTTTCAATTTATAAGTAGATACTTTTAACAATTTTAAATAATATTTTTATATTTATTTTAAAAACATAATAAGCCAAGCGAGCGAGAGCAGCCCACAAGTTTCACTTTATAACTGTAAATTAAAAAGAATTTAAGAAAATGTAACAAAGTATAATGAAACGGTAAATATTGCAATAAAATGTAAGAAAATAATAATTTTTTCCAATCCTAGTATTTTAAAATAAAAATGTATACATGTAAAAATACTTAAGGGGACAAAACACTTCTAAAATATTACATATTAAGATTAAGATTTCTGTAAGCCTTTTTGGATGTACCGCACCTCGATAAAAAATTGAACACTGGACAAAACGGGCTGACAGCTCTTTCACATACTTATGAAACCATTACTTTTGGTACGAATGAAGCCAATTTAACTTAAATGACCAGAACATGTTTTAAAAATCCAACAAGTCATAGTTTTACCTTTCCTTCAATTATTTTGACTTATTTGATTTTTACAAATAATTACGTACTTAATACAGAATGGCGAGAAAAACGTGCTTGATGCAAGATTTCCATCTTCTTCCTCGTTTTTCTACTCTCTCTCTCTCTCTGTTTCTCTCTCTCTCTCTGTCCCTCTCTCTCTCTCTCTCTCTTTCTCTCTCTCTTTCTCTCTCTCTCTCTCTTTCTCTCTCTCTCTCTCTTTCTCTCTCTCTCTCACTATTATTTCCTCAGCTGCTGACCTCGACGCTTTTTTAGATTAGCTCCATATCATCATTATCAGTCATCTTTTCATCATGCTCTTCTTATCCCCGTTCATGCACCATCCACTAACACTTCGCACCTCTCTGTGTCTCGAAACCGCGGTCTTAGAGTCTGTCACTTCAATGCTAACTCTATTAAAGCACACATGGGAATGATCAATTTATTTTTATCTACTCAACCTCTTTATCATATCATTGCTGTTCATAGGCTCTCCTTACTATGTCAACCTACTGCCATCATTAGCCAAAAGCTCTATAGATATTGGCGGCACCCGGGTTGTTTATGAATCTTCATTGCGCAATCTGGGAGTCTTCCTTGACTCGAAGCTCAGCTGGAATGAACATGTAGATTATGTGTGCCGTCGTGCGCGCTCACTTATGTATCGGCTGTATTATTTCAGAAAAAGTACGACTTTCCGCCTGCGTAAGCATCTAATCATGATGCTCCTCTTTCCTCTAATCGACTACTGCTGCCTCGCATATAACAATCTATCTAAGGAAAGTGATTCTAAACTCCAACGCCTTGTTAACACGGGTATCAGATACATTTTTGGTCTGAGAAAATGGGAGCATATCACTCCCTACAGGCGCGAGCTTGGCTGGCTAACTACCGCCGCGCGTAGAGAGTACTTTGCCGCGAATCTGCTACGCAAGGTATTCAATACGTCCACACCTTCTTACCTTCTCGATTATTTTCATTTTAGAGTAGCCACCCGGCCTGTCAGGGGGGATATGCAGCCCTTGATTATTCCTGGCTTTGCAACTGAGACATTGCGAGGATCCTTCCATATAAGCTCTGCTTATCTCTGGAATTTATTACCATCGCACATCCGTAATATCACCTCAGTCCTTCATTTCAAATCTCGTCTTCACCGTCATCTGTTTGACACTGAGAACATCTCATAATAATCATCTCCGTCTCATTTTTCATCTTACTCATTTCTCATAGTCATATTGCGTTTTTATTAAAATTTTCTTTGTACTGATAGTCGCTATTATTATGTTATTATACTTTTTTTTTCTTTATACTATTTATACTATTCTATATCTATTATTATACTATTTATTCTATTCATACTATTAATCGTTTGTACAATATACTGTACAGAAATAAACGAATCTAATCTAATCTAATCTTTCTCTCTCTCTCTCTCTCTCTCTCTCTCTCTCGGCGAAAGACAGTCCACTAAGAGTCGGCGTCAAGTGGGTTGCCAAGCCGCAGACGCCGCCTAAGTCATCGGAACAGGACAAACCAGCGTCGCTGCCAAACTTGACAATGCTCTCAGCAGCTCTTATACTCTCCAGTGCGTTCACAGGGACGTTCAATGTAGAGGAGATGACAGAGCAGTAAGCGACCACGATTTCAGTACTGGTAGCTCCACGCAGGCTGTGGCCCACAATGCACAGCCTTTCTCTCGGCCAGGTCTTGGTGGCGCGGGTGGTGACACCGATGCAAGCGGCTCTGAGTCCTGCGAGGTTATTATAAATGGCATTTTAAAAGAAGATACCGAACCAATAACAGATACGGTAGCCATGGTGGCCTTTGCTATACTCAGAGCCGTTCTCCCATCTTTCGAAAAAGATGATGTGTTGGGTATCCGCATTCTGCGATCCCGGGGCCTGTCTGAGAGAATTGCTAATGCTGCGGAGGGGTGCTTGGAGTCTAGTACGGGCGTATCGCTCTCCTGCGTCGTAAGACTCCGCAATATAGGCCTGGTCAGGCAAATAATGAGAGCTAGACGCGCGCTCGCCAATAACTATTTAAGAATTAATGAGATTGATCCTCAGTTGTTCGGCGAGGCGCCTGTCGCCTGCATGCAAGGACGTAAAATTTACATTAAAGAAATGTTGCCCCAGCAGAAGTTTAAATTGTTTAAAAATTTGAGGTCCATTGCACAGGGGCTGGGATTCAAATATGTCTGGCATGAGGGGGATAGATTCTTGGATAGGTGTAAGGGTGGTGAGCGGGCGCATGCTTTCACTAGTGCTGCCGACTTGCAGGCCATTCAAACGGTGTGCCAGGCTGTTTCCAAACAACATCTGCCTCAGAAAATATCTAATAACGCAAGCGACAATAACATCGTTGCTGCGAACAGGCAGGGAGCAGTGTAGGTGCCTGAGTCGGCAGAAGATTCGTGACTAGGGACGCCTGCTCTTGGCGGAGTGAGGGATGGGAGTTTCCTCAAGGCGGGGTTTTTAAGGGGGTCATACACCTAACACGAAAAAACAATTTACAATATTAATACATATAAAATACATAAAAATATTATAAATATAACTAATTATTGTGAAAAAAAAATGAAAACCAGATCTCTAAGCCCATTTTAATAAGAGCTATGATTTTTTCAAAAAATAAAGTTTGACGTAGACCTTCTCAGGCACCACTTGATGGATTTTGATGGGGTAGAGCTTAAAATACTTGTTTTACATTCAACTCTGCACCAAAGCTCCAGTTTTTGGAAATTTTGTCTCTAACTATTTTTTTTAATTGTCGTGTCGTGAAATACGTGGTGAGTAATTTTGACGCGCACCCGGAAGGAAATAGGCGTTAAAATAAAATAGACACTTCTTACATTTTTACATTGTAATTTATTTCTCAGACACGATAGATTCTGCTCGTACCGAGTTCAAAAATCGGATTGACTGGCCCTCGTCGCAAGACAGGCCAGTTTGGGGTGTGAAACGCATATCTGAATTTTCCCTAATGTCCTTGGAGAGGGAAAACTGTCTGGAGTGTAGGCGTCTGTCATTAAGGGAAAACTGTCTGGAGTTTAGGCGTCTGTCATTATAAGGCAAAGTGTCGAGAGTCTAGGCATCTGTTGGTATAGGGGGAAAGCGTCCTGGGTACAGGCGTTCGTCTTGTTGCTGGGTATACCTGGAAGTGCAAGCGTTACCTCGAGTTTTAAGGCATAATAAAAAGGTAGGACAAAGAAAAAAATGTCAGCGCTCCTACACCCCCCATGCTAAAATAGTTTTCGATTATGAGGTAGATCGGAAACTACCGTCTGATTCTTTGGGTTGGGTTGTATTGTACAGTAGGTTGGTCGTTGTTAGTATTCGGCGATTGTAGATTTATAGTTCCTTCTTGCGCATATACAGGTTTATTACAATTTATGAATGTCGGACAACATCGATGAGTACAGGCTTTAAAAATATAGTACACTGCATAAAAGAGTCTTATTCTATACAAAAAGTGGATCGTACCGAGCGAGTCGATAGTGTATATAACGTAATGTAAAATATTGTAAATCGTGTCGAGCCAGGTATGCTTATTTCGGTTTGACATGATTATTTCTAAATTCTTTCATATTTCATCTTGTGTATGAGCTGAGTTCTTATCTATGTGGTGTTAGCTAAACGTAGGAAGTTGCAGTTCTGGGGTTTTAAGAGCCTCTTGTTCGATTGGAAGGAAATCGAGAGAGACTATATTCCGAAAACTTAGTGAACTTCGAGTGACCTTTCGGTAGGTATAAATGGTCTTGAGAAAATCCTCGACAGTGTCGCGCTATTGAGAGTATGTGTGGTGTTTTGATAGTGACAGAGGTTTCAGTTGTAACACCGCATGTAATTATAATTGTTTCTGAGGATTTCGGTAGAATGTACCAACTAAAGCCGTTGCTTAAAGAGAGAACGAAGTTATTGGATAGGGCGAAATACTTTCTTACACATCCCTTATCCTGTCGGTCCCTGAGTAGATGTGAATAACAACTTTCTTCTGTGTTTAGTCTATGGATAGGGGACTCGATTTCGCATATGTGCGTATCATATACTTTTATATAAGAGTTTTCATTGATTATTGTGTATTCAGTCTCACCAGTGTTAATTACTATGGGTTTTGGTGTAATGTTTTCGAATATTTAATATTGTGTCCATCCCGACATGGGTATCGTTATGAGCCTACAGACCTTATAAAGCGGTCCGGTAGGTATTGGGGTATTGACCCAGTAAACGAGCTTCCCGCGCGATAAAATAATAGCTACTTTACTTATTTGCATATATAACATATAAGTTTACCATCATTTATTGAATCATAAACAAGGTTTATCTTTTCTAAGAGATCGTCAAAGCAAAGTTCTGTATCCGAGATGGATTCCATTAAGTTATTATTAAAAACGCTTTGTGTAATTATAGAATTGCCATTTTTTACAATATCTCTTAATGCTAATAAATTTTTATTGTGAATGATCGTCATATTTTCGAATTGTCGCAAGGAGCTTCTAATAATTTTCGGTTTGGTTATTCATTAGCCGCGCTATGTTCGCAGTGGTGTTATAGACCTCATCGATTTTTTTATTTATTGTTTCAGCGTCGTCAGCGGACATAGTGCCGAATAAAAATTTGCTAACTGAACCTACTGCGTTAATTAGTCCTCGCTTAACCCTATGGTCATCTAATGATATAATTAAGCTAATATTACTTTTGATTTTATGATGCCTAATGGCAATGGTACGCAACGTATTCTTATGGTTATAATATTCGATTCTATTACATTGGTTTGTGAGTAGACTCAGCTGTGTCTTGAGCTGATTCTCGTCCTTAAAGAGGTCTTGCAAGTCCACGAAGTATACCGTGGACCACACCTCGTGATAGAGCCTTGCCTGAAACAACTCCTCCCGCAGTATCGGCGTAGAGATAGTCATGACATTGCAGGGCATCGTGTCTGCGATCGCTAGACTAAGACATACTAGTAATAATCCTAGTGAAAACATCTGTAACAGAAAAGAAAAGGTTTTAACCGTCGAACGGTTTTGTTTCATTAATATGTCGTCTATGTTCTTTATTTCTAACTTTATATGTAATGGTATGTGTATCATAGTTCATATCCGTAATCAAATACAGTCCACTAAACCTATTTGAAAGCGGCGTTTGCCTTAAATCTTTAACTAGGATTTTATCTCCTATATTGTACAATGGAGTTGGTCCTTTTCTTCTTGCTGAGACTTCTTTTTCGTATTTCTCCTTGCTGTTCAATAAATTTTTCGTTATTTCTTCTAGTAGATGGACGTGATTAGTTTTGAAACTATCTGTATGTCTAGTAGCATCCTGCGACTTCATCTGCAGTGTGGAAAATTTGTTGTCTAATAATGTTTTCCGGAAGTATATCGCCTCCATTGGCACGTATCCTGTTCCCCTATTGACCATGTAGTTGAATATAAATTGCACTTTTCTTAAGTGTAGGTGCCATGTTTCTGGTTTGTCCTTAATCAAGATCTTCAATTGATCTTTTATCGTAGCGTGCGCTCTTTCCAGAGATCCATTCGATTGGGGATGTCCAGCCGCTATGATTATAGGCTTAATTTTTAAAAACTTCAACAGCGCGCGTATAAGTTCGAATTGAAATTCCGTAGCATTATCCATCATAATTTCATTTGGAGCCCCATACAGATGAATATAGTTCTGCCTGAGAGCCTCTGCCGTCTCTTGGGCTTGTGTTGATTTTACTGGTATTAAGGTCCGAAACTTTGTTAATTGGTCTTGTACGGTGAGAACATATTTATATTCTTTTTCGTTCTCTGGTAGAGGCCCAACGTGACCGATGGCGATCCTTTCTCCTAGATTCCGAGGGGGCTGAATTAATACCTCTTCAGCAGTGTTATTAAACTGTGCTCGCTTAGTCAATTGACAGTCCTTACATGCCTTTATAAACTGCTCTATATCTTTGTGTAGATTCTTCCACACATATTTCTGTTCTGATGAGAGTTATCACTTCTATTTGTTTTTCTAGACTTGCGTATTTACTATGCATAAATTTGAGCATCCATATAATCTTGATCTTTACATTATCGTCTAAAGAAGTTAAGTCATAACAAAAATTTTCTTGCGAGGTGGTATAGTGCCCCTTCATCTTTGCAAATGCAACACGTGGCTCCGTGTCTTCTGATAGATCTATATCGAGATTGTCTCCAATTTTTATTATTTGGAGCTGAGATTTAAAAACATCTTTTACGGGGCGTAATTGAGTATTTTTATATTGTATCAGATATTCTTCAAACTTCTCTTCTTTAGTAGGGATGTGCACTTCCTCACTTGTTTCGAGAGTGCATCCGCATTTGTGTTACAACTTCCTTTCTTATAGTCTATTTCGTAGTCACCTTTCTGTTGTTCTCTCGCCCACTTGAATTTTTTATTCTTCTTTAGTAATTTGGCAATGCTTTAGCTATTTTACTGAAATTGAAGATTGTTGTTATGTTCTTCGAGAGTGCGACCAAAAATTATGACATCGTCCAAGTAGACAAAGCAGATGCGACCTACTGATTCTCGTAGAACATAATTCATAGCGCTTTGAAAGGTTGCAGGGGCGTTTTTTAATCCCATGGGCATCCGGCGAAACTGGAAATGTCCGTCTGGTGTCGAAAAGGCAGTGACGTTCTTTGAATCCTCGTCCATCCTTATCTGATAAAATCCAGACGCCAAATCGAATGCTGAGAAGTAATGGGCGCCTCCCAATTTCTCTATTATTTCCTCCGGATTTGTTAACGGATAACTATATTGAGGCGTGTACTCATTGATTTTACGAAAATCAACAACAATACGCCATTTCTGTTGACCCAAAGCGTCTTGTTTTTCGGGACTACCCATAACAGGCTTTCATAGCTACTTGCAGATGGTTCGATAATACCTTTTTCTAATATTTCCCTTGTTTGTTTCCGTATTTCTTCTTGATGCACGGGTGAATATCTATACTGCTTCGTGTGTACAGGAATGGCAGTATCTAAGTGTATTTTTGTGTAATATCCGGCGGGCAACTCGTCCCCAGGTAGGTAGAACATGGCGCTGTAATTTTTTTATAATATCTAATATCTTTGTTGCTTCGTCTGCTAGCATATGCTGCAATCTGGTATTTTTTTCTAATGCTAAAATCCTCTTCTTATCGTCTTCCATCAGTAAACTGTGAATTGTCGGCGTAGCCTCTTCATCTATCTTGATTGGTGTAGTGAATAGATTACCTCTATAAATACTTTGTCCTTTGTTCCGTCTATTAATCCGGCGGTGATCCCATTTCCAGCTATGAGTAATGGGCCATCACTCTTGTTGATTTTGACCCGGACGATTTTTGTAGTTAAGGGTTCAATTTCTATCGGCCTTTCATTTAGTTTAAGACGTTTTCCGCTTAAAGTGGTGCTACCTGCACCTATATTATTGATTGCGTTATGACTCTTCATAACGTCTAATCCTAGTATTCCATCGTATTCTACAGGGAAATCGGGTCTAGCAACTAAGTATTCGCTTGTTTTTCCGGAAAGCTCCAACTTCGCTATTCCTAGCAGCGGAATTCGGCTATTTCCCATAACCACTACGCGGAAGTGATCTTTAAAAGGACTGCAGGTGATAAAATCAAGTACATTGTGCTTGATGATACTTGCTTCTGCTCCAGAGTCGACGAGGAGCTTCACTATTCTTCGAACTCCTCGGGGTCGCAGATAGACGATTTGGTCTGCGCTTTGAATGGTTCGTATCCGAACGGGTCGAATTCTTCGGTGTCTTCTTGGAGTGCTCTCACAGGAGGGGGGGGGGGGGAGATCGCGTGAGTTGCCTTGCCGAAAATTCGACGTCCGATGTTTTGTGTAACATTGAGCCTCATCGTGTTCTGGCTTTTTACAAAAATCGCAAAATAGTTGTGCCCCTCTCTCGTTGCCATGGTTAAAGGGACGTCTCTCTTCGCCCTTGCTTTGCGAACGTCTTTCGTCGTGCTGCGCTGGTCTTCCCTCTACGGTTCTGTACTGTGTCCGTGAGGAGTCTTGTCTACCTGCTCGGAAATTTCTGCTTCCTTGGTGCGTTGACCTACTACCGTGATGGCCTGGTCCTTTCTTTCTACACAGGTATCTTTCCTGTATCAAAGTTTCGGCGTTAAGGGCATATGCCATCGCTTCCTTCATGCTGCGCGGATTTTTACTTTCAACCCTTTCGCTAACTCGTTCTGAGAGTCCCACAGTGAATCTCCAAATGCCTTCTTCTTCTTCTACCTCCTGAGCAAACTTTGCTCTCTGTGGTTCAGCTTTATTTCCTACTGCCCTCATAACACGTCGATGTAAATCGAAGAATCGTCTGGTACATCAAGACACAGATTCTTCTTGTCCTTGGATAGTTTTATTTCTTTGCTTCTTTAGATGTGTGTACGGGGTGTCCTGAAATATGTGTCGGCTTCCTGCGATTCTATTAGTTCCTTCGCTTGTCCTGTGATTTTGTTTGCGACGACCATGCGCAGTACGCATTTTTCGTCAAACCAGCTTGTCATCTGGCTCAGTGCGTCCTGCACTTCTCTTAAAAATATCCTTACATTACCTGAGCCGTTGAAGGAAGATCCCCAATCTATCACATCCTTGGGTCGTAGTTTTGTTTCACTATTGCTGCCGGCCCTTTCTTGTTTTATGGAGGTGCCTTCGCTTTCCCTCAAGGTGTTTCGCAGTTTCTCTACTAAATTGAGTTTTACCCGTATCTCTTATTCTAAGGTCGCGAGGTCTTCTCACAAGGACGCTTGTATGGCTGCGCGATCCGCGAGCTTCTGATTCTCCAAAACATTGTCTTTCTTGGAATCTCTGTTTTTCATCACGATATTTTCGGCACTCGGGTTTTTATCCTTACCCAGGCCAATTATATACGACACGTTTGGCATTTTTCTGTCTTCTTCAATTTTATTCGGTTTAAAAGAGCACAATGAACGACGCATTTTCTTTTGTTCTCCAAGTATTTGCCCGTCTTCTACAACGATATTTTGTCTTAACATTTTTATAAAATGCTGTACTCTTTCCCTCGGAACAGTGCGCCAGTCTTCGGGTATTATCAAGCGTAGCCATTTTTTTATTTGAATGGCCTTGTATAGAGCGCAAAAATCTTTTTTGTTCCGAAATGCTTTCTTCGAATGCGTAGCACATACGGTATTGCCTGGAAATAGACTATTGAATGTTGCATATGTTGGAGAGTCGTATTTCTCCAAGTTATATATACCTCTTCCAATCAGCGTCTCGATGTAGTGTGCCTTCTCCTCACCGCGCAAGTAAAGTCTTCTTGATACACGTGCGATATTTTAAAGATATCGATGCAACTGGCGAATATTCAGCTCGCCTTCGAACCAATGAATCTCCTGAATATCAATGGCACAGTAAGAATTGGTCTGTTTAACGTCTTCGTGCAAGTCGTTGAAACTGCATGGTGGTTGTACTATCCAGTGATCGGTAGTTTTTTATTGTAGACAACCTCTTTTGGCAAAAAGTTTTTCTCAGCGTCGCGAAAGCCTTGATTGTCGAACACAGTCACGTTGATTGTGCAAAAGCTTGTGTTGCAGATTGTAAAAGAAAAGTGAAGTGACGCGCTAGGATGATGTGCGTTGGTGTCTAGGCCGCTTAATCCTCACTTTCTATTGCAGTAGCCGCCGTAGCCGCCGCCACCGAGGTGCGTGGCTGTTCAAGTGGTGCAGTCATCACTTAGGCACTACAATCCGATAATATTTGTCGCACAGAGTCGATTTCGAGAATGTTATTGTATTCGGCATAGTATGCAATTCATTGTAGTCGTTGGGTCCACTTCGAAACCCACTTCGATACGTACATTGCCAGAGCGAACGAGATTCCAATGCGTGTGACAGTGAGCCGATAAATCAGGCGCGAGATCGAAAGCTGTGAGAAAATCGCCCTGTGCGTAATTGGATCTATTTATGCCTAGGCCCTCGTTGAGAAAATCTATACCAGTGCCATAGTAGAGTGAAAAGCTTCGATAATTTTGATTTCAGTTAATCGCGGTTGTAACGGTTTACTCGGAATTTATACGCCTTCGACGTAGACAGAGAGAGATAATTTATGTTGAAATGTTGAAAGATGAAAGGGTTAAGTGTGCGATTTCCATTGAACGCTCTGTTATCTACGAAACTGATAATTACGTGTTTCCGAAGTTGCCCTAGAATTGCGTTATCGATACTGGCTCCGTGTATACCGGCATGAAGCGTAAAAGTTTTAACTTCGACACGTGTAATGGGATACTTGACTGTTGTCTTGGCCAAAGTATTGGTGTGAGCTATTAAAATACCGGGATTTCTTTTCACCCGTCGAATAATGAGCGTGGCTTCCTTTATCCTTATGGAAAATCGACCGTCGTCTGTGGTATCCATCAAACAAAAGGCGCCTTTGTTGCGCACTACTCGAACGCGCATTTCGATGCCATTGATAATCATTTTGTTTTGATTAAACAAACCGCAATGCAGATGGCCAACCATATCGAATGTTTTCTCTCCAAGAGTATGATTTTGTCGTTTGATGAGTCCTTTATTAGAACCGGACCCTTGATTTTGTGTTGTGGCCTTGAAACAGCCGGTTCTGTCATCGTACCAGAGACTCAAAGTGAGATGAGACTCTTTGGCCGCTGCTGAATAACTCAATAGCGACTTGATGTAAGCTCTGTACGGATATGTGTTGTTTGGAGGTGAGTGAAGTTTTTGATTGAGAAAAAGATCTTTTTGATTGAACATAGAGTGAAGAACGTTATTAACGGTTGCCACTTTTAAATTCACGTCGGGATCTTCGGCTGGTAGTATTTGTGCTTTTAGGTAAAGCATGGTATTTGTGACATCGATGTAATGCTCGCTGGCGCTGGGTACGACAAATTCGATCGGTGCGTCACCTTCATCGCTGATGGACGACATGGGTTTATAGTTAAAAAAACAGCTACCCTTGATGGATTTTTGAGTCGCAGGGAGGGTAAAAGGGTCGAGTTCACTCGATATGCATTCTGACGAGTGTGCATGTACAATAGTATATTACACAACTAGTGCGCAAAGCAGTTTGCTCGGGTTTGTCGCCCGAGCGCAGTGCGGGTAAAGTTAACTTAGTAAAGTTGATTAACAAAACTATTACAATAAATATACCAAAACTTAATTATTTATTAAAAAATAAACTATTACAATAAATATAAAAAAATAAATCATATAGAATTTATAATTATTCAGATTGAAAGAAAAATTCTTATTTGGCAATAGGGAATTGAGATATTAGCATGGTTTTATTTATACTCGTAGCATCGTTGAATTGATTAGGCTTATCCCGAGCGCCCACAATTCTATGAAATACATATCGGTTTGTTTACTTATTTTGAGACATCTTTAAGCAAAGGGTTCGAAGCGTGCTCAAAGCATGTGTTTTATATAGTTTGTTATGCTTGCTTATCGTGTGCAAAGCAATATGTTTATATATATTTAGACGAAGCGTGAAAACAAGCATGAAAAGCAGTGTTTTGTGCACGCCGTATTAAGATAGTACATTTCGATACACGTGTGCGAAAAGGATAATCATTGCACGGGTGATTTTGTCGCCCGAGCAAAGCGAGGGCGACAAACTACACCCGTGCGAGAATCACCCACTTCGCACAGGTGTATCGAACTCTATTTTTTTTAACACAGTATGTGAAACTTGCCTACAGTACCAGCGCGGAGCCTCAATTGAGCCGTCGAGGCGAGAGGACGTGTTTACTAATGCTCTGACTAATAGTTTCGAAGACCTAAACGCGTGCTTTCTTCGAAACTTCTACCTTGTGCTGGGCTCTAGTAGCCTTAGCTCCAAATTCCACCGCCTAACCGCGTGTGCATTTTTTACCGAGTTAAATTAACTTTAACAAGTCAACAGTTTATTAGTGATAGTAGTCATAGTGTAAAAGCTAACGCAATGTCAACCCCAACTGGAACCAAGAGCTACGCAGCAGCTACGCAACAAGACCGGACTCTGAAAAGAGACCAGGGCCTTATTATGGACTGTATGGATGGATTAACCTTGACTGAGTATACTTGTGCCATTGGAGAAATAGTGCAACCCAAAAACATACTATATGCTTCACGAATATCAAACAATCGCGTGTGTTTGTATCTAGCCAGTAAGGAGTTAGTAGACTGTTTAACGGACATATTGAAATACATAAAAATTGGTGATGCTGAAATATCTATTCGCGCCTTGGTTACTAAACAGAAAAGGGTAGTACTATTTAACGTTGCTCCTCCCATCCCCCAATATATTCTCGAAGATGCGATCAACTTGCTAAACATAAAAAAGAGCTCCCCCGCCCCCATTCTCAGAGCTAACATCAACAAAGAAGGCTACGGGTATATTCTAAGTTCTAGACGCCTAGTATATATTTATCCGGACGATGCCGATAAACTCCCAGAATTTATTAAAATAATTTTTGAACAAATTACTTATTTTATATACCCTAGCACCGACGTACTTAAATGTTTTCTATATAAAATGGAAGGACACATAGCGAGAAATTGTTCCAAGAATCTCGACAATGACCTAAGCATCATCTCACCACTTGTCAACAACAACAATCCAAGATCAATACTAATTGACGAAGATGATAGCCCGACAAAAATAAATACTACTCAGACAGAAAATATATTTCATGCTTCAATGAATTATAATCAGAGCCATACAAACACAGATACATCAAATCTTAGCAATAACAGTAATCTAGAAGGTAATAGGGAAATCCCAACCATGCCGCCACCTTCAACTGCAGTGAAAAGAGCTCTTTCCAGCTCTGCCTCTACAATGATGGGTAATGTAACCACTAACAAAAGCACCGAAAAAACTAAAAAATCACCTAAACGTATAAAGAGAATATCCCGCGAAGATGTAGATTGCAATTACAACCTCTAAAAAGTTTTTTTGACGACAACGCCAACAACTATCCCGTGTCTTTTGAATCTATAAGTGAATTCCTATATGTTTCATACGACAATCCCAAAATTTCGGAAATAGCTAACAATTTCACCACCGACACAACGGCTTTGCAGAGCATGCTAACCGACATTCACGATAAAACGGACAATCGAAACCTCAAGAACCGCATAAACCGAATCAACAAACGTCTCCGAGCAAAGTCGGGCAATAGTTCCAGCTACCCACACCAAAGTGAAGACTCCAGCAGCTTCGAAGATTTCGTAGAACCAAAATAATAATATTTATATTTTATATTCTTGTTATAACGTACAAAAATGGCTTTGCAAACAACGTTCTCTTCTGTACGCATAATTTTCTGGAATGCAAGAAGTTTTATGCAACGACGTAACGAAATTTCGACTGTTTTAAAAAATACAGATATTTTCATTTGTGTAGAATCGTGGTTATCGGAAGAAAATATTTTACGCTTTCCAGGATTTCTTGTGTACAGAAAAGACAGGCACCACTCTAGTGGCGGAGGAATTTTGATACTTATAAGAAAAAGTTTAAATTTTCAAGAATCAAGCGAAATAAACTCCCCCGACAAATCAGTTGAAATGTGCGGACCATCTGACCAATGTTAATCCAACCTTTAGCTTAATCGTTTGTTACAGATCCCCAGGTACGACGCTCTCCCAACTACAATGGAATAACATTGTACAAAATATAAACTGTGAGAAGGGTATCTTAGTAAGTGATTTTAACGCTCATAGTACACTATGGAACTGTAATAACTCCGACACAAACGGTCAGCGACTTGCTAATGCTATTGATTCTCACGACCTATTTTTGCATAATAACTCCTCGTCTACATATATTAACTTTAAACGTAATTACAAATCAAACTTGGACCTAATCTTATCTACAATTTCTCTAGCCGACAAAATAAATGTAGAAGTATGCGACGAAACCTGGGGATCTGACCATTTTCCGATATTCATCCAAATAAATGCAGACAAATAACATTATTAAAAAAAATTTTATAAACTAAAATCCGTGCGCACAAACTGGGCGTCATTTGTAAACGATCTAAACAAAAACTTGATCCCAAAAATAAATACACTCTTTTTGTAGAAGTTATTTCAAACGCAGTGAGAAATAACACGCCAAAAGAAAGCTCAAAAAAGTTTTCCAATAAAAATCCAGTCTACGAAGAGCCTCGTATAAAAAATGGACCCATACGTGCAATATACATGACTTAATCGACTATAAAAAATACACAGCCCTCGCGAAAAAAACCTTTAGAAATAAAAAGAAAGAAAACTTTCAAAACTTTGCTAAAAACATTAATTTTCGGACTGACCCATCTTACGTTTAGAACACTTGCAAAATTTTAAAAAACAATTGGATCAATACAACACCTCAATACACTCAATCAAACATATCAATTGAACACGACGAAAAATTAAAAATAGCCTTAGATATGGAATGGTTACCAGAATGTCAAAACAACTCCCTTCTTTCAGACCCTTTTACCTTATTAGATTTCAACACCGTACTTGACGCAAAAAATGCAAATTCATCTTCTGACACTGACGGTATAGACTTCGAAATCATTGAAACATTTCCAATAAAATACAAACTGTTATTACTCGATATATTTAATCTCATGTACACCCAAAATAATTACCCTGAACCCTGGAGAGAATCTTTTGTCCATTTTATTAAAAAACCAGATGGCAATTTTCGTCCAATTTCACTCATGTCTTGTCTTTGTAAGCTCTTTGAATCCCTATTAAAAAATAGACTTCAATGGTGGGCAGAAAATAACAACCTGCTTCCGGAAAATCAAAATGGCTTTAGAAAGGGCAAATCATACGCAGATAATCTAGTCAAGCTCTCTAAAAATGGAGGAAGCCCTTATCGAAAAAAGGAGTGTACTGCCTGCTTTTCTCGACATATAAGGCGCTTTCGACAATGTAATTATCGACATCTTGCTCACAATTTTAGCTAAACTAGGATGCCCAAAAAATCTTATTCAGTTTGTTAAATTCATTTTCCAATATTTCCAATAAGTTAACGATTGAAGTGAAAACTCTGCTGGCGCAAATAAAAAACTATGCGAAAGTTGCAATCTCAAATAATGAACAGAAATATGAACACACAATTTTAGAAATGGAAAAGAAGAA
>JAWWEQ010048628.1:0-15611 GCA_035583055.1 Torymus tubicola | reverse complement strand
TTGCTTTTTTATTTTTCATGGTAAATTTGAATATAATTATTAATCATTTTTAATGATCTACAAATGAATTTTTTTTACCCTGGACCCGCTCCCTTCCGCCTATTCCTCTTACATCTGGCATACCTTGTATATTTCAACATATACTATTTATCAATTTATTTATCCAAAAAAATGTGCTGTATGTTCGAATTTGGCGGCCTTTGGACAAAAAAATAGTATATGTTATCTCGGACGCATTATGTATCATTCTTGCTCGTGCAACTTTGGTCCCAAAGTTTGCACTCGCCAAGAATGATACATTTCGCGTCCTTGATACATAATGTACTATTTCATGCTGCTGATATCCCCTGAAAGTTTCTTAAGGAGGTTCGAAAGCTCACCGCTCGCGGGGCGTGGGGAGGGGGTCTCCTCGCACCGCGCGCGCGGCTCTGCTCACCGCGCACCCCCTTTCGCAGCCTACGAACTCGATCGTTTGTTTACGTTTTGCCGCAGTACTCAAAATCGGCGTTGTCTATTGCGTTCAAATTGCGTATAGACATTCTCCTGTATATTTGCTATATTGCCTGTAGTTTTTTGATTCGCTGTAACCTTTTTTAAAGAATCGCATTTTAAGTGTTTTGTGTTTTACCAAGGTACTTCCATAAGAGCCCGTGTATAAGAGTCGAACTTTGAAGTTGAATAATTTCATAACCAAGTTGACAAACGATCTGAAATTTTGCACACTAATAGAAAATCAATCAAAGAACAACAATATTAAGTTTTTGGAATGACGTAACCTTTTTCATTTCGGTACCGAACCTCCTTAAAGTATATAAGAAGCGACCGAAATGCGTCAGGGTTTTCTTTTCGAAATTGTGTGGACAACGCGTTGTCAGCATGTAAACATTCCAGGGCGTTATATAAAGGCTCATTAAATTTTTTGAACCTCTCTTTAATTTCGATTGCTATACTGACTATAAAATTGTAAGCGCACTTACAAAATCTCTCCATATAATCGCTATCTGTATTTAAATAAAAAGTTATTTCATCATCTATAAAAAAGTCATCATATCGCAAATAATTGTTTGTATTAAAAATATTAATTAATGGCGCAGGTGTTTTGTTTACATAATCGCGAGATAATATTCTAGAAGCAATATTTTTGTATCTCTTTTCAATTTCTGGTTTTATTTTATGAATTATAACGTCTTCGCGTTCAAAAAATCTGTTTAAAGAATTTAATTCTGATAAAATATATTTAATTAACAAAAAAAAAAGCATTTCGTCTCCGCTAACATTAGTAATTCATAATATACTTTTTTTGCTCTTGCAACGCCCTCATTCGCAAGTTTTTCCAAAAAAATACTTAGAGCATCGTACTCCTCGGCAATTCGTCTGCATGTAAACTCTAGACATAACCATCGAGTAGGACACATTTTCGGTATTTGATGAACAACTATACTTATGACTTCCTGTACATTTTTAAAATCGTGCTGCCTAGTCGAGCTTTTCAGCATTGCGTGTATGTCAGTGATGAGCATCGTTATCTCTTCGGGAATTTCGCTCAAGGCGTGAGTTACGCACAAATACGTACTGTGGGCCGGACATCTGACGCAGATTACATTTGGAATATCACGTTCCAATAAGGCTTTTAAACCATTTCTTTCTCCGACCATCGTTGAGCAATCATCAAAGCAACATGCCATGATGTTGTCCAATGGTATATTATGTTTTTTAAAAGATTCGCAAATACATTTATACAGTTGCTGAGACGTTGCTTTGGCTTCTTCGCCATTTTCAAATATGCGCACTATGTCCCAGATTTTGCTTAAAACTCTGCCATTATCTGGATCCACAAACCGTACATTAATTGCTAACGCTTTATCCTTTGATACATCTGTTGATTCATCAACGAGAATTCCAAAGTATGTGTCTTTTAACACGTTGCTAAGCTGCATTCTTTCGTGCTCACCAATAATATTAATGGCAATATTTCTTCCCTTCGTTTTACCTATTTTTATTTTGCTTCAGATTTTACTTTTTTGTCAGAGGCTTTTATGGCTTAGACTACTTTCAGTATATTTTTAAATGGCATATTCATTTCTGTAGCCATTCCAACTATAATCAGCTCAGCATTAGCTCGTTGTCTCTCTTGCTCACTATCCTTTCGCTCAGGAATAATAAAGTGCTCAGGGGGCGGAGGACGAGTTGCACCGGATTTCACAACGTGTGCCATACTAAGTGCGTGCTTTTTAAATTTGAAAACTGCTCCAATTTTTATTTTACAAATTTTGCAATAAACGATGTTACGTTCACTAACATTTAATTTCAGCCATGGTTTGAAACCTTCGACATCTAGCCAAATCCAATGAAATTCTCTTTTTGCATTCTTGCATGTCTTCTTTTCCGCAGCGTTGCTCCCACGGGACGCATGAATAGATGAACTTACATTTTTATACTAGAATAAATAAGAATATTTATTTATTTAAAGAATGAAAATTGAATTTAATTAATTATTATAAAATTGTTATCAATGGACAGTAATTTCAGAAAATCTGTAGTTTTCAAATATCATTAAATAATAATATATTACAATTAGCAAAAGTATCCTTGTTTTTCATGAGATTATTAATTTTAAAAATACATTATTCAGATTTTCGTAATTACATTGATATTTAAAATACAAAAGTTTCTCATTATTCCAATTTAGTTTTAATTTTGTTATTGGGATAATATTCATTTATTTTTTATATATTTAAAAAAATAAAAAAAATTATTAGGTTTCTATGTCAGAGTATAACGTACGAGCCGGGCAATCGCTATAAGGACGCACGGCGAAACGCCGAGTCGCCAGGAGGAGCGGGCGAAAGGACGATTGTCAATTTGCGCGGCTACACATACGATATATATATGGATCAAAAAAACATCTTTTTAAAAAAGTGCGCGCACGGGGGTCGCCGATTTTCCTGATACTGACTTATTTTCAAGAACTTACCAAAAAAATAGTTTCTGCCAATTTTTAGCTTCCAATATTAAGAATTGACGTCAGGAGATCGTCATAAAGGTGCAAAAATGGCAATTTTTTATGCATTTTTTGGTGTTTTTCGAACTTTTTTCTACTAAGTTGATATATATCAATTTGCAATTTATTAGTGGTTTGGGTTTTTTCTTCGTCTTGACTTTAGTTTTACAGATATATTTATTTCGTAAACCAACATTTACGTACACATTTTCCAATTACCACATTGCTAAAGTCTTTTTAACATTTTAACGATACTTTAAAGCGATTTTCCGTGCATTAGTTATAATCGCACCCTAATCTATCCAAGTGCGATCGAAAGAGATTTTTTCACCCCACAATCAGATAAATATATACAGTTTCAAAATTACGATGAGTTCGATTTCGTATAATTCGTTTTATAGCAGCAGATGATACACAAGAAAATCGCGATATCATTTCAAGCCGATTAAATGAAATAGAAGAAATCTACAAAAATAACGAGATATTGGATTCTCTTTGCAATAAAAAAATTATCGGCAATACGATTAATATAATTTTAATATTACCTAATGAAGAGCAAAAACGGGTATCTTTTGAAGTACCAGACGGCAGCACTGTTCAAGATCTTATTGATGTATTGATTGTAAGTAAGCCAATACTTTTACCATACCTGCTTAGCATTTTTCTACAAGTTATACTACTCTATAAAATCTTTTGCTATTTTAAAAAGAAAGACGGCTAATAGAAATGCACAACATTAAACTTTCAGACAGTATTGCATATCTGCATTATTAATACGATATAGTTTCATCGGGAGTATGAATAGTTACATTTATAGTATAAACTATACGCAATATAATGTTTACAATACAATATATTTCATATAGACTACACTTTTTTCCAGAAATGAATTAAAAATTTACTATAAAAAGATTTGGGTATATTACGTACTATATGTATTATGTAACATAATTTATTGTCATAGAATAATATATTATTTGTAGGACCAATTTCAAATCAATGCAAGTATGATGCCATATGTTGAATTCATATCCGATTCGTCAGTAGGTATTGATTATATCATTGACTTTTTCTGCAAGTCTTTTACCTCCACGGAAATAGAAGAAGAAAATGATAAAAAATCAGCAAATGTAGCTACAATTCTTGAGAAACCTGTTGCCGATCTAAAGTCAATACTCGTTTCTGATGAGATATGTTCTAACAACTCCAGACAATCGTTAGTTTTTTTACTATTTTATCTTTAATAAATTTATTTTTAATGTTAATATGATATAAAAGAATGATTTTATAGGGTAACGAGCTCTAAAAACTCCTCTCGTTTAAAAAGGTCGAAAAGGGTATGTATTCCGTGGGTATTGTTAATGCTATTGATGTTCCAATAACTGGACGTAGATAATTTATTGTGATATTTTTAAAAATATGTTAATCATTTTATAGTTTATTTATTGTTCCAAAATTCAGTATATAAAGTCGAGAAACCGATGATATTAGGAATGAAAAGTGAATAATATTTTTCGATACAATGTGCGTAAAGTACGATTTTTCGCACGCGGAGCGTTAATTACGCGTTAATAACGTTCAACTCGTTTCACTTGGGCGATAAATCTCAGACTTATGTGGAATCAACTTTTTTGAACTTGTATCGATATTTATTAATGCCTTCAGTATCAATGGGTATAAAACCGCCTAAAATGACTTTCTCTAAATTTTCAGAATAATGCTGTTTTATGTTATTTTCGAGTTCACAAGTCTTTCTATTTTCAACATAAGGATAATCATACTGTTAGTTAGAGAAGTTGATAAACTTCTCATACATTCGCGATAAATAATTTTATATTTGTTAATTTAAACTTTAAACCAATAAAATCAATGATAAATTCCACCTAATTTTACTAAATCGTGTCAAACCACTGCATTGTTACTTCCATTCGTCCCCCCTCTCGCACTCCCCATCTTTCTCTCTCGTTCTATCGCGCTTTTAACGTAGTAGAATGATTCGTATTACTAACCGTATGATGGAAGTTTCGAGCGGACACGGGCACTGCACTCATGGTATATGATCTCTCGTAAAGCCCAGCTTTATTTCCAAAGACACGTGATATTTCGTTTTTGAAAGCTTCTCTCTATCCTTGGGTATATCTCCTGCTTTATCTATCGCGAGATAAGCGAAACAGAGTTTCTAAAATTTTGTTTAACAATGTATGCGATGTTGGAAAGTATTAACGCTTTGATCCGACTCAAGGTTTTGTCAGCTTGGAATGCGGTTCATACGTTGTTAAAGTATGCCCGTGAAATATTTCGCGTGCTTTCCTCTTGAAATTCTTTCATTTAAAAAGAATCCTATATAAAAAAGAGAACGACTTGAGATTATCACCTCTAATGATTACGATTGGTCGATTTAAAATTTGATTGGCACGCAATAGAGCGCGCGCAGCGCGCACTGAGTATATAATAATTTAAAAGACAAATTATGTAGCACTCATTCGTTTCCCTTGCTTTCTGCATACGAAAGTTATATGCATCTAATACATAACTCTACAAGTTTCACTAAACAAAATTTTTTTATATATTTTTATTTCAGTTCAAATAAATAATATTATTTACAGAATTTATTTCAACTACATACACGCACACAGACACACAATACTTGCTACTTGTAGTACAATCTATCAAAGCCCCATCTCATTCATTTTATCTATTATAACGAAATACTTTAGCGACATGAAAATTTCAGTGGCAACATACAAATCCAATATAGTTAATCATCGAAGAAACTTGTTACAGCAAATCGTGTATACACAGCCTCGCGCAGCGGGCAAGAAAAAGAGCTACTACCACCGCACCCGCCATTAGCCGATTAATAAAAAGATTATTTTGCACAGGATGAGAAATAAAATGATCATAATTATTATTATATTTAATGAGGGGCTTATAATAGAATGAAATGTTGTTTATTTTGGTAAACGCAATAAATAGAGTTAGCCAATCGTTCAAAGCAATTCTCTGTACTACGATAAATATGTGAAAATATCATAAATATTTAACGATATATTTAACGATTAATTAAAGCATATTAGCCCTCATTGGAGATCATATCAAATAATTGTCTGAAGAGATGCATTGATTTTCTATAAAAATTTTTCCATTAAAATTTAATGATATATTTTTGTCTATATCCATAAATACTGAACATTATCTTTATCTTTAACTTTGTTGTAAGAATATTAAAAAGTGGATAACAGGTTGATATTTAATAAATGTCATGTTCTAATCTAACTAACTACCTAACTATTTAATTTTACTTAATATGAAACTGACGTTTCTATATGTTCTACATGTACGTTTCTAAATGATAAGAAAAATATGCAATATAATTATAATAAAACTAATTATTTCAAATATTTAAACTAGATATCAAAATATATTCCGGTAGTGTTGGCAATGTGCCCTTTTTGCAAGATGATCTCATCAGATTTTAATTACTGTATGCGATGTAAGCAGAAATTGCCAGAAAATGTAGGAAGATCACATATACATTCTGATACTATGTACGAAAATGTTAGTACCAAACTGAAACTCCAGGTAGATGTACCTGGTAGAGGGCATTTCATAATGTACCTGGTAGAGGGTATTTCATAATATGTACCTACAATATATTTTTGACATAAATACAAAAATTAAATGAATTCATCTCAAATGTACAGGAAAAAAGGCAAGATTTAAGTAAAAATATAATATGTGTACAAGATGATTTGAATGACAATGATCACACGTGAGTTAAATATATAATTTTAAATATTTCCAAAGATAAATTTTTGCTAAATGCCAGGATTTTATTATACTTGCAGGATATTAGTATATTCCCCACCACCAATGAATGGAGGTATTACTATTAAAAGAAGTCATTTACAATGTTTGCAGGAGAGTAGATTTTTAAACGATATAGTTATTGATTTTTACTTCAACTATTTAGCACTGGACGTACTTAGTAATAGTGACAGAAAAAGAGTATACTTTTACAGTACATATTTTTATACACTGCTAACCAGTGAGCAGCAAGTAGATCAATCTCATCAGTAAAAAATAGATTATTCTTCAGTTTGACGATGGACAAAAAACGTGAACATTTTTTAAAAAGATTTTTTAATAGTTCCAGTAAATGAAAAGTAAGTAAATTGATATTTGCAATCTTACTTACCGTTACAACGGTCTCGCACTCTTTTACAAGATTATCAGTAATGCATGACTATGGCGGTAAAATAACAAATAAAGTATTCTAATGCCTTTTTGAGGCACATTTACGACAACGCGTTTTTTTGGACCCTTGTACCACTAGGAATACGGGAAAAAATAGTATGACAACTTTCATGAGTGGCAAGCGATTTTGGCGGCCAAAATATGTAAAATCACTATAAAAAAGTAAAAATTCATTTTTTGAAAAAATTCTACTTTTCAAATATCAACCACTTGACTTAGAAACATCGTGCGGAACTTTTCAAACAATGAAAATAGAACTGGAGATAATAGACTTTCGTTTTCTTTTTCAGAATTTAGAAAAATTTCTTCTTTCAAAAGGTACAACCATTAGAAAATAGGCATTTTTATGAAAATATAAAAAAAAACTTTTTTAAACTCTTATCATTTATTTAAGAAATGTCTAACTCGATTTTTCACTAAGTAGATTAAAAGTAGAGAAAACAAGTTTCAATTAGCGATAACAAAACTTAAAATAGCTTGTTTCCTTCAAAGGTTATGACCATTCCGTTTTGGGCGAAAACCCTCTGAAAACTGGGCCTTCTGATTTGCGTACTACCCAATATGCTACTTTGAAATGCCATAATTAAATGAAAGCTTACGTTTTCTAGTTTTATTTTCTGTGTTGAATAGTTGAATGTTATGAGATTTGAGGAATCAACGTTAAATTTATCATTATAAGGTGATCATTTTAAAAAGAGTATGCATGCTTTAAACTTTAACAAATTACGTAAGAAATTAGTTAAACAACTATTCAACATCGAAAATAAAACTAGAAAACGTAAGCTTACATTTAGATTTTTAACATTTAAAAAAATATAGACTCCGTCTAAAGTTATGGTACTTCAAAGTCGAACATTGGGTAATACGTAAATCAGAAGGCCCAGTTTTCAGAGGGTTTTCGCTCAAATCGGAATGGTCATAACCTTTGAAGGAAACAAGCTATTTTAAGTTTTGTAATCGTTAATTGAAACTTGTTTTCTCTACTTTTACTCTACTTAAAAAAGTAGTTTAACAAAGTTTTTTTTTATATCTTCATAAAAATGCCTATTTTCTAATGGTTATACCTTTTGAAAAGAAATTTTTCTAAATTCTGAAAAAGAAAATGAAAGCCTATTATCTCCAGTTTTATTTTCATTGTTTGAAAAGTTGACATTTGAAAAATACAATTTTTTAAAAAAATGACTTTTTACGTTTTTATGGTGATTTTACATATTTTGATAGCCAAAAACGCTTGCCACTCATGAAAGTTGTCATACTATTCTTTCCGTATTCCTGGCGATATAAGGGTCCCAAAAAAACGCATTGTCATATGGGCTTCAAAAAAGATTTTATTATTTTTTTTTATCCCACTTGTTTCCACTTTTCTGGAGAAATGCATATATAGTTATTAATCATTCGACGATTATATATATCATTAATAATATTACATGACAAATAATTATATTTTTCAGTAAGCACTGGTTTTTGGCCGTCATATGCTCTCCTGCATTAATTGATGATGGACAAAATACAGAAAGAGGGTATGTGCAGAAGATAAGTTATTAGTAGTAAGTTATTAGTACTTATCGATACACTCGATCCAGAATCATATTTCTTACAAGTATCGAACATTGTTTTATAACACTTCGTGCGTTTAGTGCCATTTTTTAGCACGCCCCGTCAAAAATGTTCAGCTGAAAAAATACCCCAAAAAAAAACACTTAAAATAACAGGTAAAAATACAGCTATTAATCACATGGATTACAGCTATATTCATGTGGATTTTTAAATTACATTTTTACCTATTTTTTAGTTAATAAATACAGCTATTTTTTAGCTGATTTTCGAGTTGTTAACCGCCAGATATTTTAATGAATTTTTAGCTCCATATATATATACTAGGGGGGGTTCGGGGAGGGGCTGCGGAGGGGCTGAGGGGGGGGGGGCACTGAGGAGCAATATACTTAACAAAAATCTAACTTTCTAATCACATTTTGACGTTAATTTGAGGAGCGGCTGAACAGGGGTAAGAGGAGGGGCTGAGGAGGGGGGGGAGGAGGACTGAGTCGCAAAAAATCGTTTACAGCTATATAATATAGGAAGATATATAATTTAGTATATATATGAAATTTTAGCTATATAACCAACAATTATTAGATGTTTTTTTAACTGTTTTTTATTTTTTATGTATAATTTTCTGCAAATATAATTAATTTTATACCTGTAATAATATGATTATTTACGTAAAGGACCCCGGAAGAATCAAATGGGGCATTGGTTCCGGTGAAATGTGCTAAAATGATAACCAAATTGTAGCTTATAATCTTCTGAGCAAAGGTCACCATGAGCCCAAGACTCGAAAATGAACAGATTTTGAGTAAATAATGATTTAAGTCGGCAATTTTGGTGAAAGTTAGAAAGATCGCGTGCGCAAATTCAGATGGTCGTCGTGCGCAATAGGTTATTATTTACACGACCCAATTTAACCTTAATACAATTCGGCGTTGGTAGCAAAGTATTCGTGAAGGCACGTAAAGGCCTAAAATGTTCGTCGGTATCGACGAAAGTGTTATTTGCAGTACGTTTTTCCGGACTGGTGCAGCAACGAAGTCTTAAAGATACCATATGGGATACATTGAATTTTGAAAAAAGCCTAAGTTTGAGAGCCTGTCTCGGTAGTTGAAATTACGTGTTCGAGAAATTCTTACTCATTGATTTGAATTTATCGCGAAAGCTAATTAATTATTCTAAAACCGGACTGCGGCTCAAAATGGCACCACTTTCCTAGACATGAAGAGAAACCTAGCACCAGTGCGGCAAATAACCTCTCCAACAACTTTTCTCGGCGAACGAGAATATTTATGAGAGCACTTCTTGACCTCCAAAAATTACTCATAGTTTGTTCATCTAGAAGTCTAGGATATATATGATAGCCGTAACAGGTTCCTGGTAAAAGAGCGAAATTCAAGTGATAGATAAGCTCAATGCACAATCTGTGATATAAATAATTTATCTGAAATGAAATATCGTGGATGCTGAGAGCGGATTACGAGTTATTGTAAAAAATAAAAGAAAAACTTTGATTATAATTTAATCATGTTTCATTGTATGAAAAAGAAAAATAAAGCATTCAAATTGATAACTATTCAACCAATGCATATATTGGCGCGTTATAACTGCAATACGAGTTACACAATCATTCTTGTATTTGCGAACATACATGTTGTATAAAGGTACACATTAGGGATATGTTGTCGTTCTGTCTGACGGTTTTTAAAAAATCGTAGACTGCTCTTGTCATAAAAAGAAATCTCGGAGCGTTTCTCTACTCTCGAGAAATAACCTCAGAGTGAGTCACGATCGTTTAGAAATAATAGTGTTACTTGCGGTCGTAAAGAATTACTCTCGGAGTAATACTTCACCTCGACAACGAACTTTGGCAACCATACGCGACCTTCGAGAAATTCTTCTGGGATGACTGTCGACTTTAGGGAAAGGTTGTCGGTGTACTCGTGATCTTTTAAAAACATAGACTGTCTCTCGGTCATAGAAAAAAATCTCGGAACGTTTCTTAATTGTCGAGAAATACTCTCGGAGTATTTCACTATCGTCTGGAAATAACTCAAGTGTGACTAGCTATCGTAGATATATACTCTTGGAGTGCTTTTCTATCGTTACGTAATAATCTAAGTGTTAATTACGGTCGCGAAGAAATCATTCTTGTGTCACACTCCATCTCCGAGTCTGTCTCGATTTTAGGGATATGTTATAGGCGTGACACGTGTTTTAGAAAAAATGTATACTGTCTCTAGATCATAGAAAATGATCTCGGAGCGTTTGTCCATTGTCGAGAAATATCCTCGGAGTACTTCTCTATGGCCTTTGAAATAATTCACGTGCTACTCCCCATCGTGGAAAAATACTCTTGGAGTGCTTTACTGTCGTTAAATAATAATTTAAGTGTTATTTTCGGTCGTGAAGAAATACTATCTGAGTGATACGCGATCTCCGAGTCAGTTTCGATTTTAGAAATATATTATCGGCGTGACTCGTGATTTTAAAAAAATGTATACTGTCTCTTGGTCGTAGAAAATGATCTTGGAGCGTTTCTCGATTGTCGAGAAATACTCTCGGAGTACTTCTCGATCGTTCTGAAATAACTCATAGCTACTCCTGATCGTGGAAAAATACTCTTTCGTGCTTTACCATCGTTAAGTAATAATATAAGTATTATTTTTGGTCGCGAAGAAATACTCTCGGAGTCATACTCGTTCCCCGAATTTGTCTTGATTTTAGGGATATATTGTCGGTGTGACTCGTTATTTTTACAAAACCTAGACTGTCGTTCTGTCATAAAAATAATTTCGGCGCGTTTCTCGCTTATTAAGAAATACTCTTGAAGTAATTCATGATCATTTAGAAATGACTCTCGTGCTACTCCCGATCCTGAAAAAATACTCTTGGAGTACTTTACTTTCGTTAAATAATAATTTAAGTGTTATTTTCGGTCGCGAAGAAATACTTTCTGAGGGATACGCGATATCAGAGTCTGTCTCAATTTTAGGGATATATTATTTGCGCGAGTCGTTCTTTTTAAAAAATCTATACTGTCTCTCGGTCATAGAAAATAATACCGGAGCATTTCTCGATTGTCGAGAAATACTCTCGGAGTACTTTAAGATCGTATGGAATTAACTCAAGTGTGACTAGCTATCGTAGATATATACTCTTGGAGTTCTTTACCATCGTTAATTACGGTCGCGAAGAAATCATCCCTGTGTCACACTCGATCTCCGAGTCAATTTCGATTTTAGGGATATGTTATCGGCGTGACTCGTGATTTAAAAAAAATGTATAGTGTCTCTTGGTCATAGAAAATGATCTAGGAGAGTTTCTCGATTGTCGATAAAAACCCTCGGAGTACTTCTCGATCGTTCTGAAGTAACTTACGTGCTAAAATGACTTTTTAGTTGTATTTTTATCTAAAATGGAAATTATTTTGGATGGACGTTGTAAGGGGTATAACGCGGGGAGGGCTTTTATCCCTCCAGGAGGGTATAGGTCGGGAGCCGTGCGTCTGTGCACGGCACCGGGCGTCGAACGGGGAGTACGGGTCGGCGTAGCTCGCCTACGCCCGCGTGCCTTCTCGATCGTCACGCGGAAGCAGCTCCCGTCGGTGCTCGTGCGCCACGGGTATCGCGATGCGGGAGGGGAAACGGCACCTCGACGTCTCCCGACCTTGCTATACCTTACCTTACAACGTCGCTCCGGGTAACCAGAGCGACTTCCTACTTACTCCCGTTGTCGATGTTCTTCGTAAGGCCGCTGGACGGCTAGCTGCAGCTGTAAAGTGGGCAGAGGGCGGTATTTGGGAGGATTACGGGATCGGTTACTCGCTAAATGAAATTAACCACGGACCGATTGATAAAATAAAAGATGTTTATTGACACGGGTGTAGCTCGCGCTGAGGGTGCGAGAACCTGGACAACTGAGCTACAATACTCCGCGGAGGTCGAGACTTTTCGGTAAGCCGGCTGATGACGCTCACGGCGGTGTGACGGGTATCGGTAGTGGAGGCGCAGATTAGCGGGAGCCGCGGCGTCACTCTTGCAGCGGCGTGGTGGCTCCTTCTTCCCGCTCAGCTTCCTCCGCCTCTGCCCAGGCGCGCTAGTAGTCGCTATGCGTGCAAGCGCGCGAGATCCGAATCTCGTCACGGCGTATGCGCGATTACTCGCCCTTTCTGCATGCGCCCCTTACAACGTAAAACCATAATCACGTAAATTTTCATGTGAAACTTTTACTTGAAAACGGGTGGATCTTTAAATAAATATTTTACATAAAAATTACTTCTTAGCTGTATTTTTATGTAAAATGGAAATTATTTTCGATGGCATAACCACCGAATATTTTTATGAATTTTTTAGCCATATATACATATAAAATTTTAGCTATATATACAACTATTATTAGATATTTTATTAATTGTTTTTTATTTTTTATGTATAATTTTCTGCAAATATAATTAATTTTATACCTATAATAATACGATTATTTACGTAAATTTACAAAAGTTAAAATACAAAAACCAAGAGATTTTTAAGTAAATATTTTAGCTATATGTTTATGTAAAATTAAAATTATTTTGTACGGACATAAAACCATAATCACGTGAATTTTCATGGTAAATTTTCAATTGATAACGAATCGATTTTTAAGTAAACATTTCACATAAAAATGACTTTTTACCTGTATTTTTATTTAAAATTAAAATTATTTTTTATGTAAAATGTTTACTTAAAAAGCCATGCGTTTTTAATTGAAAATTTACCATGAAAATTCACGTGATTATGTTTTTAGGTCCATCCAAAATCATTTTAATTTGACATCAAAATACAACTATATAGTCATTTTTATATAACATATTTACTTAAAAATTCCTTGGTTTTTGTATTTTAATAGATGTAAATTTACGTAAAAATCGTATTATTATAGAAATAAAATTAACTATAGTCCTAGAAAAATATATTATACATAAAAATTATACATAAAAAATAAAAAACAGTTAATAAAACATCTAGTAATAGTTGTATATATAGCTACAATTTTATATGTATATATGGCTAAAAAATTCATTAAAATATTCGGTGGTTATGCCATCCAAAATAATTTCCACTTTACATAAAAATACAGCTAAAAAGTAATTTTTATGTAAAATATTTACTTAATAATCTCTTGGTATTTGTATTTTAACTTTTGTAAATTTACGTAAATAATCGTATTATTATAGGTATAAAATTAATTATATTTGCAGAAAATTATACATAAAAAATAAAAAACAGTTAAAAAAACATTTAATAATTGTGGTTTGTATAGCTAAAATTTCATATGTATTATGTTTATTCCTACTATCTAACAGTAAGAAAATAGATTTTTGCCGTATGAGCTTTTCGCGCTTTTGCGTGGGCGTATTGTTTTTTAATTCTCTTGACCTTTAGAGGACCAGGATTTCAGATATTTAAAAAGTCTATTTTTTCTATTAAAAAGTGAGTTTTGGTCATGCATAAAAGACTAAACTAAGGCGAAGTCTTTGGCGAATGAGGACATGACGCCTCAAAGCGGCATCCCGGCCCTCTGTAAAGGTTAAGGGCTCGCTATCTTGAAACAAAGCATTTATGTATAAATAAGTGATCCATTAAGCAGCAGAAGCAAAGTCAGGGTAATATAAAAAACTTATACCATAATTTTCAACTCATTAATTGCTAATTTATTACTAACAGTAATAATTTATTACCACTGTCCAATTATTAATAACTCGTGCATTTGATGACTAACGGAGTTCATTTTTAAAAACTAAACGCCTAATAGTCTGGGGACGCGGGTTTCATGCTGAAGGTGTGAGAGTACACAGACGGGCGATAGACGGGGAAATGAAAATAATTGATAAATGAACCACAGATATTCTGGGGATGCCACTTTTACATTAAACGTATGGAGGCATGCAAACCAGCGATAGACCGCGAGTTGAAAATTGCTAAAAAGTAAATCATAAATAGCCTGGGGACGTTAGTTTAACGTTAAAGAGTCAGGTGGTTTTCCAAATGTCAAAAAATCAATTATTTTTTATTATGTTATTCAATAGTACAATATATACCTAGAATATTCCCCTACAATTTTAAATCGATTGGAGTACGATCGTAAAAGATAGAGCCTCTGTAAGCTCCGTGCATGAGACCGTTTTTATGTCAATTTAAAACTTCAATCGCGTTTTTCTCGAGTGTATTTTTGAAATCCGTTGACACGATTTCTCGAAAAGTTATCAATCGATCTTATTTAAATTTTACATTTCTTTAAGATAACATTATGTAGTTCATTACCATTCCCACTAATTTTACAAGGCAATATGTTATGCAAATCATACCCAAAACTGAGTTTTTTATTTACAACTCTGACAAAAATTTAAATTAAGATTTTTTCCTTATTCTTACATCTACTAAATATATATAATATACATCTTCTAATCCTCATTAATTTTTGATAAATCCATCATGAATTACGCGGATAACGCCGCAACTACAAAATGATTACGCAATAGTTGACCTTTAATATTTTTCCAATAAAAATTTTACTTCGAATGTATATTTTTGGTAAAACAAAAAGTTTTAATAAAAAATTTCATTTGTTATATTCGAAAATAATTAGTAAAAATATGCTTTTATTAAGGGGGGGGGACACCTTTAAATTTTTCCCAGTAAAATCATCTGCTACAAACAAATTTAAATTATTAATAAAATATTAACGTAATATACTAAAAGTATATTAAATTTATGACAAAATAAGATAAAAATAAGAGTCCTTGATCTACACTGTCCCAATA
>JAWWEQ010048627.1:0-15614 GCA_035583055.1 Torymus tubicola | reverse complement strand
TTGCTCTAAAAATTTAGGAACATATTTTTTTCATAAAAAACTAAGTGTCTACAAATTTTGAGCAATTTTAAAATTTTCACCTTGCTCAGTTGACCTTGAATTACCCATACATAGTTAAAGAAATAAAGATATAAACACAGAATAAAACTAGATAAATGTGTATAATATTCGTATAACATTATAAGAATATTATACTATTTTAGAATCACTCTTCAAATATTTAAACCAAAGTATATAATATAACAAATAATTGATTATTCATTTAGAAATAATATGACGAAAATAATTTACTTTTAATTTCACAAATATAATATTTTAATATCTTTAATATCTACCATCTCATGATACAACAATACACCCGAGAACAAGATAAATAAAAATATGAATAATCGAATAAAAAAATGTATTATTATATTTAAATTTATTATTTTCAAAAATATTCAGAATTTAAATTCAACAAAAGTATAAACCGACCGAGCGTCAGCGAGGGAGGTACTTCGCTAGTTATTTTATTAATTTCTATAAGTATATGAAATAATTTATTGAATATGAGATAATATTTTAAATTTTGGTACTATTTCGACCAGATATTAGGCCATCAATTATTCGCATTGCTTCTTTAAATGATTTACAACCTCTTGTTATGACTTTTTAAAGAAAAGATATAGTTTAAAGTGTTCTTTACTTTGATCCATATTTAAAATCACAAAAAAATAGTAAATTAACGCGATGAAATACAAATACTTGCACTGCCCCTTTTTGAAACATGCATGCCTAATCCTCTGATCATTGCGATATGTACACTCAGAAAAACGATCCTCTGGTTTTGAAGTGAAATTCATCCCAGAAAATCATTCTGCTATAAAGAAGGATTCCTCCTGCGAGAAAAAATTTCTTCCGGCGAAAAAAATCATCATCCCGCTATAGGAATATTGACTTTCTGTTGCCAGATAATTTCTCCTTCCATAGGAAGATATTCTCTTGGCCCTATTTTTAGCGGAAATCGTCCTCCAATAATCAGATTCTCGTTGGTGCAAGAATATCGCTTTCTGAGTGCAAGTATACGCATTTAGAAGCCACGCGTTTCCATATGGTGTACGAATGTGCGCAATCAGGTGTATACTTATATGAGCCATGCTACAGAAAATCGGAATTTAGGAAGGAATCAACATTTACTAATTCTGAAAAAAGATATGGAAAGCACTACTTCTCTGGTTCTTTTTCTTTTTTCCGAATTTCATATTGAGTTGGTATTTATGGAATTCTTTTGGATCAAACTAGAGCTATTTTTAATCATTTTTTCATTATCAGTAATTGATCCATAACTTATTGTTGGCACATGGTTTCGACTTGGCACCCTTTTCCATTTCATTCGTAATGTTTTAAAGAACAAAAAAAACCTAGTTTGATAAGTGTGCTCTCAAAAACTACATGTTTCCATTTTTGGGCTAATAAGTGTCCGATTTTCTGTAGTATGGCTCATATATATGCGCTTCTCCTCACCCAACAGCAAATCAGAGTACCTAAAACCCGCGTATGATACTACGTTTAACCACAAAATAATTTTATTGTCAACTTTACTACAATATTTTTATTATTTTTCATTACTTTTTACAACTAAAATTTTTAGATATCAACATTTTTTATATTTGTGACTGTTTTTGTTACATTAGTTATTAAATGAATAATTATCGATAGTTCACTAACCGTTGGCAATCCGTAGTTAATATTTTTATAATTTATTAGCCCAAATAATTGGCCAACTGTTAGTAGATAAGCCATTTTAGTTAGATTATTTTTTACCTGGGCAAATAAATACCTTCAAAAACAATAATATCGCGTTGATAAAATATTATACGTATATTGTTTATATGAAATACATATGTGTATAATTGCAAATTAATACAGAAATGATTTTTCGGGAAACTACATAAAAAATAAATAAAAAGTTCTTTAACGCAAAAATTTCTGAAATATTTAAACCATCTTAGTAAATTATATTTTACTTTATTTTTCATAACCAAGAAAATTTTTATATTTATATCTTCTTTCACTTTCTGGATATAACTTATTTATACTCAAATTATTTTTTCATGAACAATATAGAGGATTGCGGGTATTATTATTAATTGTAAAGAATTTAATTTTCTGCATAAAGTGAATTCATAATATATAAATAATATAATACAAGAAAGAATTTACTTCAATAAAAGGGGGAATTGATCCTGATGACCTAAACAAACTGAAAAAAATAAACCCTGTCGAGTAAAACTTACTAAAGTAAATCACAAAATATTAACGTATACTGACAAATGCAGACGCGCGAACATACCCAATTTTGATTTGTTAGAAAATGTACTGAAAATCAATATTTTTAAATTGATATCACTGCTTGCTATGCATTTAAACTGTATAGTTTTTAAACTGTGCATTCACATAAAAGTAATCTTTTTTTTTTGTTACAAAAATATGATTCTCAATTGCCTGATTTACTATAAATGAGAAAGTCGCTTTAAATATTTAATAAAGTTTGATAAACACTTCCAATTCCATTGTATTCGTCAATCACATATTTTGTTTCCGAAGTCATCGCCTACACAAAATCGCTATATTCTTCTTAGAACATATTATTATCAATAATTTTTCAAATTACAAACATTAACTGCTTTAGGTGAATAGTTGCATGCAGATACATATTTATGCATGTGGAAGAAACTTGCTTGTAGCGAAGGAAAGTCTGCTCACTGAAGGCCCCACACTCGCAGTAAGTTTTCGGTAACAGCCCCACCTTTTTCTCTTTCACTCTTCTGATCCGTGAGAGTAGCAGCAACAGTAGTAAGCGATCAGTTGATGCAGAGATAGCGTAGCTAGCTCTCTCTTACTTTTACTGTTGCTCGGTTATTTTCCAATCAGTTCTCATCGTTACCACAGTTTATCCTTTTAATTACAGGAGCGGAAATGTCTTTACTAGAGTGGTACGGAGAGCGCGAGATCCTTATTACTGGGGCAACAAGCCAGCTGGGACGCAACTTGCTTGAGAAGTTGCTACGTATTTTTCCAGACATCAAGGTGCACGTCGTGACACGTACACGTGAAGGTTACTCTCAGACTGATCGTATCAAAAAGAAAATCTTTGAATCTCCAGGGTGAGTATCTAACTAATCAATAAATTGTATGTGTATTCCTCACTCCCAAAATAATTAGTTCAAATACATTTTGTTGTTTACGTTGTTCTGTTGCAAGTGCATTGCTACAGTAAAGCGCTGGTAAATACTACATTTTGTTATATTAAATGTTCTTGTGTTAACAGCAGGAAATTTTAAAAGTTTCACATCGTGAAACACGTGAAGCAATAGTGTTAATTTATGGCTTTCATAACAAAGTTGGCGCTCTAATCAAGAGAAAACTCCGGAAAAATTGGGTTTATTGCAGGCAAACGATTTATATAAAACACACTATTTATTATTATATGTTTTAAAGTATTCAATTTATAAATATATAAGTAAATATTTATTTGCCAAATAATTATTACTTGATAAAAGTGAAAAAAATATTTGAATAGACTGATAGAATGTGCTAAAATTTTTTTGAATGTTTTTATTTGAAGGATTATATAGATGATTATCAACCTAAATATAAAGATTGAATGTGAAAACTAAAATTAATTCTAAATTAATTAGTTTTATTAACAAATATGCATATAAATATTGCCGAAAGATATTTTGATAGTTTATGTAAATAAAGAAAGCGCTTTCAACATTATGAGAACTATAATTAATTTTTAATTACCGCTTTTAATACATTTTTTACTAATATTTTATTTATTTAAAAAAAGAACTAAACTTATCATATGAAAGAATTTTCAAATGAATCCGGACCATATTATTAATTTTGCAATGATCTTAATTAGCATCTGTTTCGAAATTTATAAAGGCGCTTTCTTTTCGTGTCCTATTACATATATAAAACAAAATTGTAAATTAAATCATGCAGTTTTTTCATTTTTAGAGCCAATTAATTATGCGCATAGCCTGAATTCTGTAAATTTTGACCTCACATAAATTTATAATCAAATTTATATCTATATAAGCAAACATAAACTTACTAGGAGAAGTCACGGACTCCAGATCACGGATTTTGCTCAAACTTTGGGGTATGTTTCTAGATGCTAAAATATGAACAATACTAGAATATTAGACCTCAAGGTTTTGATAAACTTGAGTTATCGACAGGTTTAGCTGTATTTGAAAGAAATACTGAAACAATTATTTATTTTATTTATTTATTGGTTAAGCTAGAAAATCCTTATATAAAATTGTAAAAAAATAAAATAAAACTAGAGATTACAAGTTTTATGTTACTTTTTTCAGAATTAAAAAATATTAAATATCAAAAGTTATGAAAGTTTAAAGTTAAGCAACGCAAATGCATCAAAATAAGTATAAAGTTAAAGACTGTCAATTTATCAATTTTTTTGCTTAACTTTAAACTTTCATAACTTTTGATATTTAATAGTTTTTAATTCTGAAAAAAGGAACATAAAACTTATAATCTCTAGTTTTATTTTATTTTTTACAGTTATATATAAGGATTTTCAAGCTTAACCAATAAATAAAATAAATAATTGTTTCAGTATTTCTTTCAAATACAGCTAAACTTGTCGATAACTCAAGTTTATCAAAGCCTTGGGGTTTAATATTCTAGTATTGTTCATATTTTAGCATCTAAAAACATACCTCAAAGTTTGAGCAAAATCCGTGATTCGGAGTACGTGACCATTCCTAGTTAGTTGAAGATTTCTACAAAACTAATTAATGGAAACACAGTGTAAAAAATTTAGGATAATTCGAATTACGTTAATCTGATTAAAAGAGCGTTTTTTACCTATAACTTCCTTTTTTATCTATGTTTGTTTATAAAAAACAAATTATATTATCTCAAAAGCTTTAAAAAATATTCGTACATTTTTTGTCTTAAGATTTCAAAATAAACAGATATAAAAAATAAAAATTTGCAATGATGGTAGTTAAGACTATAGAAAAATAAAAATTTTATTATGTTTCTCGTCTGACCTAGTTGTCTAAAAAATCAATGGGCTAATGCTAACATTAAACCAACCGCTAATTGACTTTTGTCTTGATAGAAAGCTTAATTAAAAATTTTGAAAAATAGAGAAAGTGAATTTATTTATTGATGATTATTTTGAATCACGGTACTGGATAAATTTTCTAATTATTGCAAAATAATTTAATGGTCAAAGGAACTTTTAATTTGCAAATGTAGCCAGTAACTATCAACTATCGTGCAAAGCCTTAGTTGTTTTTAAGTTTTTCGAGATCTCGAGAGTTCACTTTATAGAACTAATTTATGTAATGACGTAAATATAGACAAGGCGTTTACAAATCAGTAGGTTTACAATAAAATTAGTGACAATTTATCAGCTTGGTCATTTACAATTTATTAGAAGTATAATAGTTGGATTACAAATATTTACAAGGCACAATATCTGTTAACAAGTTAAAATACTATTTTAGACATCATTAGATACTTGCGAATCAAAAGTTTTCTTTATTGGTAATCAAATTATTTTGCACAACTAGTCATACACCGAATGCTATATTCTTAGAATGTTTTAGCCTGAGTCTTCTGAAAACATAAACATGACGCAAATACGTAATCTTGACACAGATTGTACATAATTTACAAAAATTAATAATAATTATAATACGCTTTTGACTATTCAGTTAGTTAAACAAAGTCAATTCAAAAGAATTGGTAAATGTATGAAAAAATCTTTGCTATTGACTGTCAGGCAAAAACTATCGGAGACTGCAGTAATGCTACTTTGATACTAACTACCCGAGCCACGCAGGTCGCTTTAGTCAGAGTCTTTGGTTAGCGATACTGAACATTTAATAAACATGGAGAACCGCGAGGCTGTGCAACGTTGCCATTTACACGGCACGTTCAGAAAAAATCTACTTCCCACAGGCATACATTTTAGACATTTATAGTTCAGGTTTGGCAGAATTTAGAACACTTGATTATTCCTCAGCGAAAAATTATTGTTCAATTTTCTAAATACCAAGATTGTTTTAACCATACAATATTTAATCACATTTGGTAATTAAACGGGATATCTGCAAAGCTATTATGAAATTTCTTTTAATTATACATCAAGTAATTTATGTAAACGGTTTATTTAAGTATATTATTTTATGAATTAATTTATTAGTTAATTTAATCATTCTTAATACAAAGTAAAACAGACTACCACCATTTGAAATTTTCACGCTCTACATCTTTTTATTTTTAATTTTCAAGTGCATAAGCATTGGTATATCAAATTCTTGAAGGTAGTACTAATTTTTGTAGGTGGAAATTATAAATTCTTTTTTTTTTTACGAAAACACTAGTTGTAACTCTATCAAATTTTAATTTCAATAATTATTGTATCAAATTTTGAAAGAGCATGAAATTTTATATCATGTATGATATTCTTTGAATTTTATTAGAAACTTTCAGTAAAAATATTTCTAAAATTTGTGTAAGAAAGCTGTTTGTTAAGTTCGCAAGTACATTCATAACTTCTAAAGAAAAGTGCTGCATTTGCACTTAACTTTCTAAAAATTATACATAAGTTTTGTGTTTCACTTTTAAATAAAAATATTTAATTTCTTTTAAATAAAAAACTTTATAATAAATTATAAATTGTTGTACTATAGGGGTGACCGGGACTAGTTAACTGACTTTTCACATTTTATTTTATTCACAAAATAATATAAATTTAATTAACAAAGATTTTCCAATTTTTTAAAATTCTACATGTAGGATACATTTATAATTTTTTTTTCAAATTTGTAGGTTAACCTCAAAAACGGCTAGAACTAATTTTTTTCGGCATAATTTTTAGCAAACCTCCATGAGCGGGGATGTAAATTATCTAATTTTTATTCGCACTGCTTTTGTAACGCTCTTTTTAGGTCTTTTCGTATTATTCTCAAACCATTTGTAATATAGTAAAGTGGTTATTTAAGTAGAGATCTTGCTTTACAACAATTAACTAATATACCACAAGGATACCTTTTAATTAAAAATTAAACTACTAATATTAAAAATTAAAAAATAATAAGTAAACAGACATGGAAGAAAATTTTCAAACTTGCATTTTTCAACGGCATATAATTCTGCATACATTTCTGCCGATTTGATATTGTTTATTCAATGTATTTTGTTAAATGTGTAGTTATAAATAACAGGAAATGTGTTTTGGTTTTAATGTACGGCGGTTCTCTTATTTCTTTTCCTATGTGATTAGAATCTGATAATTTTATGAATATGGATAATTTTATATCGTTACCTTTACTACACAAGTCAACAGAAAAGTACTCTGTACATTTACGGAGACAGATCTATTCTTATGTATCTTTCATGATTAAATCCAAAGGATTAGTCATATTGAGCGATCCTCTAGTAATTTTTTGGAAACCAGCAAAAATATGATTTTCTATGTTTTTAGAATTAAAAATAATGGTAAATGCCGCTAATCTCACTTTAATCTGACTTTAAATTTAAGTTCTATTGGCCAGAATTATTGATAAACCCTAACTTTATTTTATCAAATTTTACCCTTGCAGAATTTTACTAACTGTAGCAGCTCATGAAAAACCTCTTCTATTAAAGCTGCAAAGGGTCAATACTTTTAATTGAAATGTTTGTATTATATATGACATATTATATGTATAGAAAATTTTCCATGGAATAAGATGCTTTACACCGCATTTCGAAATTCGATTTTATTTAAAAAATACAGTTAAAATCGTGAAGTTACTTTTTTACATATTTAATAATTTCACGATCTGCTTTATGGACATTATTTTTTTGTTAATCATATTTTAATATAAATGTATACTACCACTGTCCTTGAAATTAAGGTGGTAATGGCAAATCGCGTGTCATCCTTGTTAAGCGTATCACACCGCTACAAGAGATTAGGCGCTGCGAGACATCTCTCAGCTGTCGGCTGCTCATGCATACGTACTTTTCTCGACCTTTACGCGTTTCGAGGCTAGCCGTAATGTTTATTTACATAGTTTTGTAGCAGCACTGCCCGAGTAGCATCAAGACAGTGACACCAGCGATCGGCGCACGCATCGTCGGAAGCAGCTCTTGCAGTCGAGAGAGGTGGTCGAGGCAATCGACACAGCGAGAGCAGCACAGTCCATGCCGACACCTGCGCGCAACCGCCACAGCTCTGGCCACCGCTTCGTCACATTTTGTCTCACCCCACGGTGATGAAGTTTTACTGTATATCGCGACGCGTCATTGTAAATAGTATTTTATGTATAGCTTAAATATTTCGAGCCCGAATTTTCTACTGTGTTTTAAGTGTTAATAAACTTGCATTTTTATATGGACTTGGTGAGTGACTTTTTGTACTTTGCTCCGCATTATCTCCTGCTCCTTCCCGTGCATGCCGCAGTTACCGGCAGGGGAACATTATCATTCGGTGCTGTTCCGGCTCCGGTCAAAACGGCGGCCGTGTAGCGTCTGGAATAGCTTATTTGAGAAAAGTTTTATCTCGTCTTTGCCCAAAAGTTCAATAAACGAATATGAGATAAGTATAAATAAACTCAATAAAAATTCAAGTTGTGAAGAAAAGATACTTTGCGAGAATTTCGTTCTTAGAATTAGACTAGTAATCATGGTTAGATAGCACCCAAAAATTTGCTAAAACACTTACAATGGTATTGTAAAAATTATTCAACTGATTTATAATCGCAGTTTTTTTACTACAATAGCTCCTATGTAAGAAGTTTGCACATTTATTACTTTTTTTTTTAATCAAATGTTCTTTTCCAAATAGTCAACATTTTTAATTTTCTCTTGCGATAACCAAAATGTTTCCTCATGTAGATACTCTAATGCACTATAGCTTTTTAATTACTTTTTTTTCAAATGTTTTGCTTTTATATTTTATGTTTAACATTGTCTGACTTGTTATGTTCAACAATATCACTGTCTACATTGTTATGTTCACTGTCTAAACTTTGTTCAACTTTTTTCTTTTGTGTTTTTTCAGTTACAAGTTTTTGGAGAGGATCTATTATTGGCTTAAAAGTTTCATTCAAAATATTTTCGGTATGGTCTTTCCTAAATTTTAATATTCGATATTTGCGTTTAATAGCATCTCGTGCTTTAACGAGCTGACGGAGTACGTTCTTCTCTAATTGAAAGTCAACCATGTTGTTGTTTCAACGTACAGTCTGAAACTGTTGAGTATTACCTATGTATATGCTATATTTATAGCAAAATTATCGAAACTCTTGCAAAATCTACGATCATTTATTTCCCTATCTTTATCGATTACTAAAAAAACAGTGCTGGTCATCTCTCCAATACTTGGTGCACAACTCTTTAAACTATACATAAGTCATATCAGTATTTACATGGCCGCCCTAGATATGCATTAGGTTTACTTTATCTTGTCTAAAAATAGCAAGTAAATTTACATTATCTCTGACAAGATATTTCGGAACGAGAGCATAAGTTTGATACAGATAAAAACAATCAACCTTTTTATATCTGCCCATACAGAAGAAGACTCTAAAGTTATCTTGTTTCTCACAAGCAATATCGTCAAATATCATAATAGAGTTTGTAAGTGTATGATCAGGGTTGACAACTGCATCATACTCACTGAATGGAAAATATTGTACGCCTTCTATAAGTTCTAAAATTTCGTTTAAAAATTTATATTTTGGCTGATTTAAAGGCTTTGAATAAACATATACGTTTTCAAATCTTACACCATTAGGATGTACTATAAGAGCAAGTAATCTGTTTGTTTTTCCACAGTTTTACGGGTCGCAGAAAATGGCTCGTATACTGTCCGGAAGTAAATGACCGTGTTTTTTTGTTCTTTTACCATGTTTTACGACTGCGTCAAAATTTTCTATTGGTAGTTTTACCAAATGCTCTTTAAAGTCCATGATTTTCACTCTATGACATCCAAATTACGACTGATTACTACTATAAGTATAAACAGTATTCTTATATAGCTTCTACCAGCAGTTGACCGTTGATCATTCAGAAACGTGGATGTGGTTCAGTTAATAAAGTTATCAATAAACTTCCATTCGAGCTTCACATACCTGGTTATCAATACTGTGGTCCAGGAACAAAGTTAGCAAAGTAGTTAGCTAGAAGAGATCTTGGAATCAATCTCTTAGACGCTGCTTGTAAAGAGGACGATATAGCTTACTCTAAAAATCGTGAAAACGTTCAAGCGAGAAACGACGCAGATAAACTTTATTTGAAAAAGCTTGGAATCACGTAAAATCAAACGACGCTTGTTTTGGTCAAACAGCGGCTACCTGCGCAATCACTTACACTATGAAATTAAAATCTACTCTTGGTATGGGTTTGAAGAAGCGAACTGGGAAATCGAAACAATCGAGAGTTGGCATGAGATTGAAAAAGAAAGTTTCATTTAAAAAAAATAATCGAAGCTACTGCATTTAAATCAACACCTAGTAAGTGTGATCACATAGTAATTCGATTAGCTTTGAAAAAATCTCGCAAAGCTGTCAAAGAAGTAGGTGGTAAAAAGAATATTAGCTTTCCACGTGTTTTACTAATTTCCTCAGGTGGGGCATTATCTTTTCTCATGTTTAAAGGTTTGAGTGCAACCGATGCTCTTGCCGGTGGAGTTGCTGGAATAGCGAAAGCCACAAATGACGCAAAGGCTGCCAAGCAACAGCAGAAAAAAATAAACGACATAACAAACGTCATCGCATTAGGCAATGGTCTCTATCTTAAACCAACTACTATCTTAGACCAAATAAAATTACCTGATCGTGCACTTACCAGCGTTGACATATTAAAATATGCTCTTGGAAATACCTAATTTTCGAGTTGTGTTTATCAGAAATGCATTACCCTCTTCTGGCCCACACAATTATGAATCAGCTATAATTAATCTAGATGACGCTAATGGTCCTGGGACACACTGGGTTGTATATAAGAAAAAGGGTAAAAATGTTGTATATTTCGATAGCTTTGTTGATCTCCGGCCCCCCTTAGATTTAATACTCGATCTCGGGGTTGACGAAGTTAAATATAATTATGAAAGGAACCACGATTTTGACTCATACGATTGCGGACACCTCTGTCTAAAATTTCTGTATGAGGTTATATAAAGATAGGTAAAGAGAGGCAATGTGTTATTCTGATTTAAGCGGTTATGGAAGATTCATTAACTCTAACGCTATCAGGTAAATCATCTGTACTAGAAGCACAATATTTTCCACCAATCGAGCTAACGCCAAACAAAAATTACGTTTTAGGGCTTATAGAATTATTGACATTTAATTCAATCCTCAATATAGATAGTAACAACAATAAGTTTTACGTAGGTGAGACTGCTTTGACTTCACCAGTAGGAAGCTACGAAATTGAGGATATAGATAAGTTCCTTCGTAAAAAATTAGTATACGACGATATTACTTTCAATTTGAAACCAAACAATAATACTCTTTGCTGTACAATAAAGTGTAGTTTGCCTATAGATTTTCGACTCGAAAATTCTCTTGGTTCTCTACTAGGCTTTACTAAACGTCTTTTTGAACCGAACGTTCTTCATAATTCTGACTTACCTGTATCTGGCTCACTGAGCCAGAAATGCCGTGAGCCAGAACCGCCATGAACCAGAACCGCCATAGCCTATCTTCTGTGGGAGATTTGAGGACTACCCCAATAAGAGCCGCTCTGGACGTACTTCTCTTGCCCTCCCAAGATGTGTAATATTATAGAAAGTTCAACATTGAGAAAGAATAATAAATAATAGGGATGTGTTAGTAACTATGTAATTTTTTTATATAGGCTTTGACTTGTCATCAAAATCTGAAAAGATTCTTAAGAATTCTAGAAATAAAAATAAGGCATAATAGTTATATAATTCAAATAATTTTCGTCCACATGGGTGTAAAGCGCGTGCGTTCTATAAGATTTTGTAGAAGTATGTCAGTTGTTCCGCCTCTTTGACGTCACGTAGTACTTTATGCCCGCGGCTGAATATTTTAGAAGTTACAATGTGGGCATAAAATGTAATTTTACACGCAAGATACGAAAAATTGTATTACGTCAGTCAAGTCAATTGATATGGGTATTTGACTACAACAAACTGATATCAGTATTTTTTTGAGTTTGATTTATATAGAAGAATGAACAAATTTGAATACATTTTTGAGAACAGCCATACAGTTGTTTTTGGACGTAGTTTGCATTACTTGACTATCGACTAATTGATTTCACAACTTTCGTTTGTTTGATTTGCACTGATCAATTTCAATGTATATAATTATTGTATACAGATAGATTAAAGAAATACAGAAATAACGTTTATACTTACCTTATGTTATACTTTCGTAGAAAGTTTTATATTAACAATATTTCTATTTTTTTATACTTTTTAAAAATTATATTTAATACAGAGATTTAATATTTCACTACGAGTTTTTCTAATTTTAATAGAAAGAAGTTAACTAAAATCTCCTCCTAATAGAATAATTTTCCCACGAAATATATAATGGTAAATCATTATTCATAATATGTTGCAATTTTTTATTCACTATTTCCAAAGCTTATCTTGATGTTTGAGGATTAATCATGAAACATAGGTATGAGTAAACCAAATGTTTAATGTATAGTTTTTATTTGGAAGTAAAGTTGCTGCGATTCTAGTAAAGGCCATCAAGGAGCGCGGGAGCGCTTCGAAGGCAAGTATATCAGAAGCCTAAAGGAGCGACCCGTGCTACTTATACATTGAAATGGGTGTACGAAATTTTCAAAATGCCTTTTCGTATTTTTCGTTAGTTTTTAACTTGAGATATGTATGGTAATCAAAAGCCGTTTCATTGCTCTACTCAAATAAAAAGGTTTTATCGAAAAAGATTATCTCGTTTGAAAGATTTTTATCAATGAATATTGTTATGTACGGTTCCCTTTCCGAAATTTTCTCCATGTTATTCCGATATCCGGTTTGCAGATTTGCAGCTATGACGATACTAGCGCCGGGCGCACATTTTATATATATAAAATATATATACACACAGCAAAGTTCAGATTAATTAAAGAAATACATATTATATGTTACGTACGTTAGATATATTCTTAAATATAAGTTATAAATAAGTTATAATCTGAATGAAAAGCGCAATTATCAAGTAGTCAACAGATCAGAAAAATATTTGTGATCAACAGGAAAAATTCTTAGTAGATAACTATTCTTATTTCAATATATATAGCTGTAAAATCAATTTTTAAAATAAAAAAATTGATACTTTGTGAACTTTTTCTTTTACAGAAATTAATATATTATTTACAATGACGTCATATGCAATGAAATTATACTTATGAAAGTTTTTAAGCAGAAGTCGGAGTTCAAAAAAAAAAACATTTATGTTTGTATGTATTATTATTATTAATTATAATAAAAAATAAAATACGCAGCTTTGAATTTCTTCATGGAGTTCTTGAGATTATATGCCTATAGCATTTTGCAATTAAGATGATAAAGCTTATCATCAGCTCAGACTTTTGAAAGGTTAGTAAATTTTTTTTCAGAATTTGTAATATTGTTATAGTTCTAATGTTATCATTTATTAACATCTTTTATTTAGTTTTTAGTGTAAAACTTATTATATGGAGTGAACTTTTATAAGCTGTCGATCTACAAAATTTAAAAAAAATCATTATTCAATGACTGTCCATACCTACACATGCTTTAAGTCTACAAAAAGCTTGCAAGTTATTGACTAAACATAGACAGAGGCACAGGAAATCTCGAGTTTTATCTGAAGTTGTGAGAAGCGTGAATAATGATTTAACATCTTTAGAAGTCAATATTTATGTTTGTACGATGCAAACTGAAGAAAGTAATGCAATGCAATCACAATCTGACATACACTTTTCAAATCATTTAAAGAAGTTCTATGATTTTCCCCTATTTAATTTATCTGACCATGATATAGTGATAGTGAAATAGATTGATCTGATAATGATACTGAAATAGATTTTTATCTGACAATTTTAAAGTTGTAATAAATTCTGAAACTACAATGATATCTAATATAGATGTTGTTGGTGTTGAAAGCAACAATGAAGAAAAAAAATAGGAAGAACAAATCATGAAAGATAAATTTAGAAAAACAAGAAGTTTCTAATTTAATAGTAATACAAACTTATACTATATAGACAATCGAAAGCTGAGAAGTTATGCAAAAACATCTAAACGCAGTAATTATTGGATTAAAAATCCAATAGAAACTTGTGAAGATTGTTTGACCTAGCTAATGTACGAAATAAGGAAAGCGAATCGTCCAAGAAAAAAATTTAATTTTTGTTCTGAATTATCGGAATTGCAAAAAATTATAAGTTTCTACAAAATGTTTTTATGGAGAATCTAGTATCAAAGATAATCATTATTTTAAAGTTATGTGCAATAAAATTATTTTAAATATGATGTCATACTAAAAGTTTTTAAGCAGAAGTCGAAGAAAAGAAAATCATTCATGTTTTTGTGTATTATTATTGTTACAAGAAAAAATAAAATGCCCAGCTTTGAATTTGTTCATGGAGTTCTTGAGGTTATATTATGCATATTCTTGAAGTCCCATGGCATTTTGCAATTAAGATGATCAAAAATTATCATCACAGATTTTTTTTCTTATCCGTGGAATTGGAGAATGCGACGAGCCTGGAAGGAGAATACCTACTAAACTCCCACCTCCATTACACCGGGCACATAGCCACGATATAGCTTCCACGGCTCTCACCGATCCGGCCCGGAACTGTTGTGCACATTACTTCGGGTCGGTCGGCGTGTCTATGCCTGGCGGCGCTCGTATCTGTCTTGTCTGTTTTATCGTGTCGTTTCTAGTCTAGTTTTAGTCTTCAAGGCATCTTTCAGCCTTCTTGCCTTGTAAAACGTTAGTCACGTAGCGTACTATGTTGTTCAAATTGTCTTTGCTTGTCAACATCACGGTCACAGTGTTGTCCGGTGTTATGTCGCCTGTAGTTGCCAGGAGTCGTATTCTTTCAACTGTCCAGCGGGGGCACTCATAAAATGTGTGCTCTGCGTCATTTCTGTCAAGCCCGCAGTACCTGCAGGACGGAGTCGCAACCTTCCCCATCCGATCATCACAGATTATTAAGAGGTTTGTAAATTTTTTTGTTATAATTTTTAATAGTGCTATAAGTTTTCTAATGTTATCATTTACTAACAGCTTTTATATATTTTTTAGTGTATACTCATGTGGATATGGATTAAACTTTTCTAAAGCTGTTGTTCTAAAAGTTCATAATAGAATTCTTATTGATGACTTTAACGTATAGTGAAACATTTATTTCAAAAAACATATTAAATAAACATAAACAGAGTTATAGAAAACGACTTTGGAAGTCAATATTGATGGTTGTAATATGGAAACCGAAGAATGATTTATTATTCGACGATGTATGTATACGTGTATAAGTGCAGTTCTCAGGTGAATCAAGAGGTCAAAATTTTTTTTTCTTTTAAAATCACCTAAATCGCTTCGTAACCATCCCAT